>BQNB010020102.1:0-65921 GCA_026074375.1 Tanacetum coccineum | reverse complement strand
TAAATGACTTTAGAAACTGAAAATTAAACTTAAGATTAAAAATTAACTAGTTACTAAGAAAACTAAAAACTAGATGCCTCAAAGGCTTACAAAAAGCCCTATTTATAGCCGAAGTCTTGGACCTTCAGCTTGTGCTTCTTTGGAGAGTAAAAATAAAGTGTGCTTGTTGTGTGAGTGGATTCTTAAGCAAATCCCAGCCTTTGATTTCTTTTGAGCTTCTTTGGAGACAATCTCAGCCATCGGGGTTTGTTGGGCGGGAAATGAGGTTTTTGGGGAAGTAGGCAGTATTGGTCCCCTAAAGTCTTATAACTTAAATGTAATCTATGTCCGGTTGGCAGTTATAGTCCCTCTTGACCCTTGTCTTTTTAATCTTTTGTAATACAACTTTAGGCTTGGCAGTTTTAGCCCCTCAAGTTGTATTTTCTTCATTTTGATGACTTTTGACTTTGCCCTTTACACTCCGTGCTTGGATTTGTTTGTTTTTGGCTTTCTTTTTGCTCTTTTCCTTGAATATCCGTTTCCTGCACAACACAAAAGCAAAACATACAAATACAATGTATCTTTGGTACGTTTATATTCATTTAAGTCCGCTTAATATAGAAAAATGGTATGTGTAATTAAACACATATCAATGCTCAAATAAACATCATGAGTATGTTGACTGTAGGTTCCCCTGTAGGTAGCTTTGATAAGAATGCCTTAGAAACGGAAATATCCCAGTTAAAAGATAATATCTCATCTCTTAGGATTCAGAATGATAGGTATAAGATAGAGATTGCAAAACAAAATCGACGGTATCTAGAACTGTCAAAAGCCAGTACCCAATCTCGCAACACATCTACTGAGAAACTCGTTGCCTTACATGATGAGATTGCCAAAATGAAACCTAGTGGTTGTGACACCAAAGTTAGTGGACCTAAGACACCCGAAAAACCTAAGGTCCTTGCCCCAGGAATGTATGCCATTAGCTCAAAGTATATCCCCCCACCAAAACGAGCTGATTGGATTCCACCGACCCCTAGGAAGAAGCATGTTACGTTTCAGGAACCTACCAGAGCCTCAACTAGACACACCAAACAAACAGCTGTTAATAACCATAAAAAACCTAACGTAAATGTGATTGTGTCTACAGGAATGAAACCTGCCGCAGGAGTGAGCAAAACCCAGTCTAAAAGTGATAACCAGAAGTCTAGAGTTTTGCCTTCTAAGAATGTGAGTGCCAGGAGAATAGAAGATCACCCTAGGAATTTGAATAAAAAGAAAAATGTTAATTCTTCTTTATATGTCAAACGTTTTGGTTATGTTTCAAATAAAAACGCTGTTTGTGGTGCTTGTGATAAATGTTTGGTTTCTTTTAATCATGATAGTTGCCTTGTGATAAATGTTCCTTCTATGAATACTATGCATGCTAAGAAACCACAGGTTGCTCGTCCTAAGACGACTCCTAAGTATATTAGGAAGACAGATATTACCGTTGCTCCCAGAATTGTTCCTCAGTGGAAGCCCACTGGCCGACAATTCCTTTTGTGTGATATCTATGGCCCAAAGAAATCCTTGACACCCATTGCTAAGCCTTTAGAACTTTCCCCGAGTGTTAGTTCTAGTTCCCCTACTACTGTCATCTCTAGGTTTTCTGATTGTCAACTTAGTGATCGGAAGGCTAGTTCCAAAGGGATTTCTGATTTATTTGCATGATAACTAACCGGATCCTTAGGGAATCCATTCACAGGACATGTTTGTGTTATTTCAGGTTGAAAGGCGTATTGTTGAGTTATATTTTGTAGAAACCAAGTACCAACTGGCAGACATCTTTACGAAAGCCTTACCAAGGGAACGCTTTGAAACTCTACTCCCACTCCTTGGTGTGCAACAAATGTCTCCAGAAACTCTGCTGATTCTACAAAATAACGAGTAACAAAGTCTCTTTGTTTGTATAATTTTTTTTGTTTTAGTAGATATTAGACCTCTAAAAAAAATTAGTTAGTTTTAGTTTAGTTTTGTTAGTAATATGGCTTATAGTTACTTCAGACTGTAACCCGGACTGAACCCATAGGAAAGTTTGTCGCCAAAAAGAACCCGGACTTAAACATTTTTTATCCAACTTGTTTGGTGCGACCATTTAGAACCCGGCCATGTTTCTCGTATATACATTGTTTTTTACCAGACATGACACGGGTCATTGTTTGCGGGGGAGAATCAGTTTCTGCTAACAGTTTTTGCAGGTTTTCAAGGACAACCTGTTGCTGATTCTATTGCTGACAAGATTGAAACGACAACAACATATGGTAAATTTAAAAGGTCTTGTTTCAGTAATCACTTGATAAATGTGCTCAATTCACTCACCTCCGCGATTGAGGGGGAGTTTGCTTCTTTTTAAGTCCATTCTTGATCAAAACCATTCATCTCTTTCATAATTTTGATCGGGGGAGAAAATGTGACTTAAATTAAAACTGATAACTATATGATTCAATTGATTCTAAGTCCTATCCATGCATGTGCTAAACAAGTTTTCGATTATCGATGCACATGTGTAGGGGGAGTAAAAGCTGATATTATATTCAAAATGTCAAGATATTAATTGTTTTGTGTTCTACACAACTATCTTGATATCACACACAGAATCTTTTTGTTTCATGTTCAGGTTGCAGAATGCGGAATGATGTTGTACTATAACACCAGGGTATTCGTATGAATGCTCATGCCTGGTCTTCGGACTGCGCCCACTAGTGAAGTGGATTTCCTTACAAGTACTTGTACAAGTTTGGATTTCCCGAGGCACTTCATATCTTTCGAGATATTTTTCAAAACATCATCAGTTCATTCTGATTTAAACTTTCGTTGTGTTCCAAATAATTTTCTTATGCACATCGAATGTTCTTCTAATCATTTTTGCCACAGGCCTTCTACGGTACTTAATTGTATTAAGAAGTAAAACGCTGAACTGGAATTATACGGACTAAGTCGCAGATAAGTTTAACTACCTTATCACTAGACAGACTCACTCTTTACTATTCTAGTAGTAGAAATACTATTAGTGTGTAAGTTTACGGACATCTAGTATTGAGAACAACGAACATTAGGGAATCTGATACTTCAGTATTAGAGGAACTAGCTTGTCACGTGCCAGAAAACCTGTCAAGAAAGTTCTTATAATGAATTTATCTGTTCACAGGTGCAGTATTTATACTGTAATCATCGGTCCTCACGGATTGGAGGTTATTATTAATCGACCAGATTGAGTATCGTCTATACTCGGTCCCTTTAAAATATAAAACCCTTAGTGTGTTCAAAAAATATTTTTATCTAGAACACATTGAGTGGATTTTCATAAAATCATTTTTGTTGGTGACTATTTTGAAACAAAACATGGCGATTCCAATTCCATTCGATGAAGACACATGCTCATACTCTACTACCTGACGAATTCTATCCAAAGAAATCAAGAAAGCCAAATACTTAAAGCCTCTGCAACTCTGAATTATATATCTTCTTCAAATGTTTATGTTATGATGATTAGTAGAAGAATATTCAAGACAGCTTTCAAGATTTCAGCAGGTATGAGCATGTCATTCCAAAGTTCAGAAAAAGGCAAGAAGTAAAGATCACAAGATAGCAGATTACGAAAATAATGCAGCAATCATATATTCTTTCTTATTTTCGGATCTGTTGAAGCACAAGTGAAGCACATCAAGTGAATACCCCACAACGACTACAAGATAAAGAAACATCGGCAGTGTATGTAAGTTAATTCATATATTCAAGATTTCACTGCTTGTTCGAGCGACCTGTTTTGAAGATTCTCATGACCTCATCTTGGGGGAGATTGTTAGAGATACGAAATTCCGTCTAACAATGAAGTTTCGGTCACTCGAAGATGTACGAAAAAGTGTATACGTTAAATAGCTAGTTTGTACATGTTTTTAGTTGTAAATGGGCATGTAATGTAAAAGCCCGAAATGGCCCATCATAAGGCCTTACATGGCCGGCCATTTAGTGTAGAGAAGCTAGGGTTTGGAGGCTATAAATAGATCCCTCCTCTTCCTAGTTTCATTATCCCTCACAAGCTACAAACCTACAACAATTCTTTCTTTTATACATCTTGTTCTTTAATATATATATCTTGTTTAATGAATGATCTAAAGACCAACAAATTCCTCACATGTGTATACTGTAAACTTCCTATACTCAAGAAGGGTGAAGATACTCTTTGGAGAATGAGTGTGGGAGCAGTATTCACTAACAATGGATTATAGTTTTTGGCAAGTGATCTTGATGGTGATGGTCCTATTCAAGTAAAAACTATGAGTAAGGTGTGAAACTGATGTACCTCCAAAGAATGCTCAAGCACTATTTAGCAAGGCAAGATGAAAGAAAGCTAAGAGCATATGCTTTTGGCTTTTCTCTGATGAATATCAGTAAAGGTTTCATGATTAAATGATGCAAAGACTTGTGGGCTGCTATTAAAGAATAGTTTGGTGGTAATGTTAAATGTCAATAAGATCTATAGAAGAATGTCTTGAAGCAAACATTGATAACGTTTTTGGTTCTGGACACAGAAGGCCTAGACTTAAGTATATGATAGGTTTCAAAAATCCACTATCAGATACTAGTAGTTCATGGTGCAGCTGTTGCTATGAAGTTGACAAAATCAGATTATTTAAGAGCTCTTCCCCCCCTAGTCATCATGGAACAATGTAGCCTTGATTATGAGGAACAAAGATGGTATAGATGATTTGGATATTGATGATCTATACAATAACCTAAAAGTGTTTGAAGCTGATATCAAAGGTTCCTCTAGATCATCTTTAAACTCTCAGAATGTGGCCTTTCTCTCTGCAGAAGACACTAGCAGCAGTAATGAAGTTAATACTGCTAATGGTGTTTCTACTGCATCAGGCCATAATTCTCAGGGACAAGCCTCTTCATCATCATATACTGATGATCTAATGTTTCTCACTCTTGATAATCAGTCAAATAGTCAACAAGTTGGATGATGAAGACCGTAGAGCAGATTGATAATGATGATTTTGGAGGGATCTATGGACCTTTAATGGAGGTTGGACCAATGCTCTCTATGGAGGGTATGCGAATTTATAAGGAAGGACTGGAAGAAAGTTAATCTTCAACGTGCTAAAGTAAATGTTGGTTTTGATAAAACTAACGTTGAATGCTTTAACGTATAGAAGGGGCCCATTTGGCAAGGAAATGTTTGAGCACTAAAAGAAATCAAGGGAACAGGAATGGAGATGCATGGTATAGGAGCAGAGACAACACCAAAAGGACTGTACTAGTAGAGACCTCTGATGCATTGGTTCTTCAGGACAATGCTTTGGATTGTCATCTGATGGGACTCTAGGTTAGTGACTGGAGTTATATAGTCGCAAGACGGAAAC
The DNA here is from genome assembly GCA_026074375.1 of Tanacetum coccineum. Taxonomy (NCBI): domain Eukaryota; kingdom Viridiplantae; phylum Streptophyta; class Magnoliopsida; order Asterales; family Asteraceae; genus Tanacetum; species Tanacetum coccineum. The sequence goes on along the minus strand of BQNB010020102.1, from coordinate 60,528 downwards.
CTACATGAGTTTGCTCTCTATGGCCATACACTGCAAACTCCTCAGGGTCTGACACAAGGCACAATCTTGTTCTAAAAAAACTATGTTAAACCTAACATATGAAACTTCAAAAAACAGTTATGATGAATGAGACAAACTCTTAGTAGGCTATTCTAGAAATTGTAGTCTTTCAAAGTTAGGCTAGAATCAGTAGAAGTTCAATTAGTTGTTCATCAGAAAAATGAAGTTGTCTATGAAGAAAATATTGCAGTCTTAGAATTTGAAGTAAAAGACAAAAGTAATGCTGTCACTAGACTTAAAAATCAGTTAGATGAAACCTTAAAAGAAAAGGATGATTTAAAAGCTAAACTAGAACAGTTTGAAACCTCTTCTAAAAACTTAAATAAATTGGTTAATAGTCAAATAAGTGCTAAAGATAAAACTGGTCTAGGATATGGAGATCAATTAAATGAAAATGATTCAAGTGGTAGTGAATTGTTTAAAAGTGTATTTGATAGTCGTTTAAGTGATGGAGATGAAAATCAAACAAATGATAGGTTCAATGCCTGTCTAATAGATCGTACCACATTCTTAAACTTTGAACACATTATTTTTTAAAATTGGTCACATAGTTCAGGTGTAGTAGACGCAAAGATTATATCATCAATATAGATTTATACCAAGAGAATATCTTTACCTTGTCTTCTGATGAAAAATATGGGATCCACGGTTCCTTTAGAGAATTCCTGAGAGAGTAGAAACTTCGACAATAGATCGTACCATGCACGAGGAGCTTGTTTTAACCCATAGAGAGCCTTTTTAAGCTTATACACATGATTCAGATTGTCTTGATCCACAAACCTGTCTGGTTGGCTGACATAAACTTCTTCGCGTAGAATGCCATTCAAGAATGTCGTCTTAACATCCATTTGGTAGACGATCATATTCATGTGAGCAGCATATGCGAGGAAAATTAGAATAGCATCAAGTCTAGCCACTGGAGCAAAGGATTCCTCAAAATCAATTCCCTATTCTTGACGGTAACCACGAGCAACCAAGCGAGCCTTATTTTTTAGAATTCCTCCCATTTCATCAAGTTTTACCTTATAAATCCATTTTAAAGTAATAATCATCACTTTATCTGGACGTGGAACGAGTTTCTAGACTTAAAGAGTTAATTCATAAGCCTCCTTCCTGCATTGCTACAATCAAATGCTTGAGTTAATGCTTCTTTATAGTTCTTTGGTTCAAACTGATGTGAGAAAGAACTATCATAGTGTAATGTAAAATATTTGCTATGGTTCATGGAGTTGGAGTCTTGTGGAAACAGGTCTTTCGAGTTCACCGATGATGTTGTCTAAAGGATGATCCTTGGTCCATTTGGTAACGTGTTCTGAGTTAGGAGTAGCAGTGTGCACAATAGTTGGAATAACATATAAAGAAGAAGATTCTTCAGAATCATTTTCTGGAATTGGAATACTAAACAACGAATTGTTATTCATGTGTGCAACATCTAAGTCATGATTGTCTTCTTTAACATCGTTAGGAATGACAGGAGATTAAGTTTCGAGTGTTGTTTGTGAGTTACTAGGTGATGGTGCATCTTGGTAAACGGTATTGAGGAAGGTGAACGTGTTGATGGAGAGGGTTCTAGAGCTACTACTGTCAGAATGGAAGCAATGACTTAGGGGACTGGGCAATCAACTCTTGATGGGGAGTGAGTATTCAGTCAAACAGCAGTTGAAAATAATAATATCACAATCAGTTCTAAAGGTCGTACAAATAGTGTAAGGAAGAAGGTTTGGCTCGACTTCCTGAATAATTATTGCAAGGAGTCACGTCTCTTCATGAAAGTGCGGGTCTGAAGTGTGTGTTAGAATCCATTACTGTCAGTCATCAAAATTACTACATGAATGTTTCAATGATTCGCGCTGGTACGCGATTGTAAATTTGGAAATGCTTTGCGGTGTTGGTGCTATAGCCAATATAAATTCAATATAGCTTTGGTAGTAATCTATTACCCAAGTTCTCACTATCATTTGTCAAAAAGCAGAGTGTCCCCAAATAAATTCCGGTTATACTAATACTCTAATCCCCCTACAAATTTTGGAAAAATGATAAGTTGGGAAGTTTGTCATGTAAAAGCTCATATGGTGTTTTACCGTGACGAAGATGTATGATGGGGAAAGAATTTTTGTGTAACTGCGTAGCAACTGCTTTTGTCCATAAGATAATGAGCTTTTTAAATATAATCGAACATTGTTGCTGCAGCTTCTATTAGTGTCTACGATTAACGTCTTTTAACGACACATTTTGAATGTAGAGTAGCCGAGCAACAGATGTTTCATGAGAGATGCCCAAACACTCTATATAAATAGTCACGCAATTGTTGATTAACAAATTCAGTTCAATTATCTGTTTGAGCATCGTAACATGTTCTTTAAGCCACATTTGGAGAGTCTTCTGAGAAACCTTGATTTGAAATTAGAGCTTCTAACTTTTGTACCTTAAAGATTTAGAACTAATGCGAATTAAGAGTAATCATCGACAATGAGAGGATTACTTTTCCCGCTTTAACACTTGCGTCAGCATTGGTCCACAAAGATACATGTGCAAAGATAGAGTTTTTCTTGGCTTGTGTCTTCATATTTAGGTTTATGGGGTTTCTTCATGATTGTTCACCATGCACTCAGCAGAACACAGTATGGTCCTTTTCGATTTTAGCTTAGGAAAGACCACGAACAAGACCCTTGTCTAGCTAAGTGATTGTTTCCATACCAAAGTTTAGATGAGACAAACGTCGCTGCTATGTAGCCAGGATTAGTCTTAGAGCCATTTGACAAGAGATACATAAGGAAGAGGACGCCATCATATCTTCAAGAGACAGAGTTATTTAGATTGTTGCCTCGAGATACCAGTCAATAGATCTCACCCTTCTGTTGGGAATTTGAGTTACTACTGCCAGGATACTTTTATACTGCTGTTCAGAGATTGATACTGCTGCTATAGACTAAAGAATAGACTAAGTAGTTAGTTACTGTTGAGTTATATTGTTAGTACTGCAGTACAAATGTTAGTTACTGTGTTTATTTTTTTTCATTTTTTTTTTTTTTTTTCTTTTTATCTTTTAGTTATAGTTAGTACTGTTAGTAATAGTGTAGTGTTTTTAGTATTATATAGTTAGTACTGCTAAAGTTGATATGTCATGAGATATATAGTAATAGATATGCATTATCATTGTACGCGTTTTGTAAGCCCATTAGGGTTTTCCTTGGTGTATAAAAGGAACCCTACGGCATAGTTAGAATTATCAATTCATAGTTAGTTATTATGTAACCTTAGCAGAATATTTGCAATCAATATATTCAAGTTTAGTATTCATTGTTCTTCTTAGTATTGCAAGTTAGATTACGCATAACTTGTAGTACTCACAATCATAGTTTCTCTTATATTTAGTTCAGATTTATCCAGGTTAACTAAGCTTTAACAAGCTAAGAAGATCTGTTTATTTGGGACTTCACAAGTGATATCAGAGCTTGTGGAGAAACTCTAAATGTGTGAAGGAATCTTTATCAGATTCTAGATCTCTTCTTATAATTCTTATTGTCTGGTGAAGAACCTGCACAACATATAATAGCTCACCGAGTAGTAATCTACTCAAATGGTGTCTACTGTAAAACTTCCTATACTCAAGAAGGGTGAATATACTCTTTAGAGCATGAGGATGGAGTAATATCTTACTAACATAGATTATAGTTTGTGGTAAGTGATCTTGAATGGTGATGGTCCTATACAAGTAACAACTGATGAAAAAGGTGTTGAAACTGAAGTACCTCCAAAGACTGCTCAAGCACTATTAGCAAGGCAAAGAGAAAGAAAAGCTAAAAGCATTCTGCTTTTGGCTATTCCTGATGAATATCAGCTAAGGTTTCATGCAATAAAGGATGCAAAGACTCTGTGGGCTGCTATCAAGAGTAGGTTTGGTGGTAATGTTGAATCCAAGAAGATGCAGAAGAATGTCTTGAAGCAACAATTTGAAAACTTTTCTGTATCTGACACAGAAGGCCTAGATAAAGCATATGATAGGTTTCAAAAACTTATCAGCCTACTAGAAGTTCATGGTGCAGCTGTTTCTAATGAAGATGCAAATTAGAAATTTTTAAGAGCTCTACCTTCATCATGGAATTTAATGTAGCCTTGACTATGAGAACAAAGATGGTATAGATGAGTTGGAATTAAACTGTGTTTATACAATAACCTGTAAGTGTTTGAAGCTGATATCAAAGGGTTCTCTCAGATATCTTCTATCTTAGAATGTGGCCTTTCTCTCTGCAGAAGACACTAGCAGCAGTAATGAAGTTAATACTGCTAATGGTGTTTCTACTGCATCAGGCCATAATTCTCAGGGACAAGCCTCTTCATCATCATATACTGATGATCTAATGTTCTCATTCTTTGCTAATCAGTCAAATAGTCCACAACTGGATGATGAAGACCTAGAGCAGATTGATCATGATGATTTGGAAGAAATGGACCTTAAATGGCAGGTGGCCATGCTTTCTATGAGGGTTAAGCGATTTTATAAGAAGACTGGAAGAAAGTTAATCTTCAATGGCAAAGAACCTGTAGGTTTTGATAAAACTAAGGTTGAATGCTTTAACTGTCATAGAAGGGGCCATTTTGCAAGGGAATGTAGAGCACCAAGAAATCAAGGGAACATGAATGGAGATGCAGGGTATAGGAGCAGGGACAACACCAGAAGGACTATACCAGTGGAGACCTCTGATGCATTGGTTGTTCAGGACAATGCTTTGATTGTCCAAGATGGACTAGGATATGACTGGAGTTATATAGCTCAAGATGAACCAACTGAGTTTGCTCTCATGGCCTACACTGCAAACTCCTCAGGGTCTGACACAGAGGTACAATCTTGTTCTAAAAACTGTGTAAAAACATATGAAAAACTTCAAAAATAGTTTGATGAACAGAGACAAACTCTTAGTAAGGCTAATCTAGAAATTATAGCTTATCAATTAGGTCTAGAATCAGTAGAAGCTCAATTAGTTGTTCATCAGAAAAATGAAGTTGTCTATGAAGAAAAGATTGCAGTCTTAGAATTTGAAGTAAAAGACAAAAGTAATGCTGTCACTAGACTTAAAAATCAGTTAGATGAAACCTTAAAAGAAAAAGATGATCTAAAATCTAAACTAGAACAGTTTGAAATCTATTCTAAAAACTTAAATAAACTGATTAATAGCCAATTAAGTTCTAAAGATAAATCTGGTCTAGGATATGGAGATCATTTGAATGAAAATGATTCAAGTGGTAGTGAATTATATAATAGTATATTTGATAGTCGTTCAAGTGATGGAGATGACAATCAAACAAATGATAGGTTCAAAAAGGATAATGAATATCATAATGTTCCTCCTCCTTTAACTGGGAACTACATGCCTCCATTTGCTGACCTATCTTTTGCAGGATAGTGTATCTCAAGTTGAAGCAAGTATCACTCCACCTAGCAATACTAGTGTAGAAATGCCTAGAGTTGAATCTGTTAGGCCTAGTGGAGTTATCATTGAAGATTGGGTTAGAGATAATGAGGATATTTTTTAATCTAATGATTTGCAAGCAACAGACAAACCTAGTCTTAAAAAGATTGAGTTTACTAATGTTAGGAATGAATCTGTTAAACCTAAACAAGCTGAAAAGCCTAGGATGATCACTCAAAATCCTAAGGTAGATAGAAGAGATTGGAATGGGAAAATGACTCAAAAACTAGGGTTAGGATTTGGGTTTACAAAGAAATCTTGTTTTGTTTGTAGCAGTTACAACCATCTAATAAAAGACTGTGATTTTCATGAAAAAAGAATGGTTAACAAGTCTATTTTGAAAAATATAGGAAAGAATACTGGTCAAAAGGAAATTAGACCAGTTTGGAACAGTGCTTAGAGAATAAATCATTAAAATAAATTTGTTCCATCTGCAGTCTTAACAAGGTTTAGAAGAGTACCAGTTAGTGCTGCCAAGCAAAGCTCTTTAAGAGCAACAACATCAACTAGTACATTCAGAACAGTTAATACTGTTACCCATACAAATAGAGTGAATGTTTCAAAATTAAGAACAAATGCTTTTTATAAGTCTCATTCACCTATTAGAAGGCCTTTTTATAAATCAACAGCACCAAATACCAGGATTTCAAATGAAAAAGTTAAAAGTGTCAAGTAAATTGTGTTAATACTGCTGGGCAAATAGCAGTTAGTGCTGTTAAGAGAACTGGGGTCACTACTGTTAAGACCTTAGCAGGTTGTGTTTGGAGACCTAAAATGACTGATTTAAACAATGTCTCCAAAGACAATAGTGGATCATGGGTCTCAGAAAGAGTAAATTATATAGATCCACAAGGCAGACTCAAGTCAGTAGTGGCTTAGGTCCCCAAGAGACACTGAATCTCTTACTTTTGTGCAGGGAAATCCACAACAAGCTTTGAAGAACAAAAGAATATTTGACAGTGGATGTTCCAGGCATATGACAGGGAACAAAGACTTCCTTACTGACTATCAAGACATTGATGGAGGTTTTGTTGCCTTTGGTGGTGGTACTAGAGGAGGTAAAATAACATGTAAAGGAAATATAAGAACATATAAGTTAGACTTTGAAGATGTGTTTTTTGTAAAGGAACTAAATTTTAATCTTTTCTCTGTCTCACAAATGTGTGACAAGAAAAACAATGTTCTTTTCACTAAAAGTAAATGTCTTGTTCTGTCTCCTGATTTTAAGCTACTTGATGAAAACCAAGTACTGCTTAGAGTTCCCAGGCAAAGCAATATGTACAGCTTTGATTTAAGGAATGTTGTTCCTTTTGGAGATTTAACTTGTTTGTTTGCAAAAGCCACAATTGATGAGTCTAAATTATGGCATAGGAGGCTAGGTCATGTGAATTTTAAAACAATGAATAAACTTGTGAAGTAAAACCTTGTAAGAGGTCTTCCTTTAAAGATTTTTAACAATGACCATACTTGTGTTGCTTGTCAGAAAGGAAAGCAACACAAGGCTTCCTATAAGGCCAAGCTTGTGAGCTCTATCGGCCAACCTTTACAGATGTTGCATATGGACTTATTTGGTCCAACATCTGTTAGGAGTATCAACTATAAGACATATTGCCTTGTAGTGACTGATGACTTTAGCAGGTTTAGATGAGTTTTGTTCTTAGCCTCAAAGGATGAGACAAGTGGGATTCTTAAGAGATTTATAGCAGAAATAGAAAACCAATTAAACCATAAGGTTAAAGTAATCAGTTGTGATAATGGAACAGAATTCAAAAACATGGAAATGAATGAATTCTGTGGATTAAAAAGGATAAAAAGGGAATTTAGTGTTGCCAGAACTCTACAACAAAATGGAGTTGCTGAGAGAAAGAATAGGACTCTGATTGAGGTTGCTAGGACTATGCTAGCAGACTCACTTCTACATACTGTATTTTGGGCTGAAGTAGTTAATACTGCTTGTTATGTTCTAAATAGGGTTTTAGTGACCAAGCCTCATAACAAGACACCCTATGAACTTATAATTGGCAGACCACCAAGCATAAGTTTCATGAGACCTTTTGGATGTCCTGTTACTATCCTAAATACCCTAGACCCTTTAGGCAAATTTGATGGGAAGGCTGAAGAAGGGTTTTTAGTGGGGTACTCTGTAAATAGCAAAGCTTTCAGGGTATTTAATTCTCAAACCAGAAAAGTTGAAGAGAATCTGCATGTAAACTTTCTTGAAAATAAACCAAATGTTGCAGGACAAGGACCTAACTGGCTTTTTGATATTGATTCCTTAACAAATTCTATGAACTATCAACCAGTTACTGCAGGGAATCAAACTAACAAAAATGCAGGTCCACAAGAAGCTAATGGTGATACAGGTTTGAAGAAAAGTGTTGATGCTAGACAATCTGAAGAAAAGAACGTGTCTACTCAACAATATATTGTGTTTCCATTATGGTCTTCTATCTCTTCAAGCTACAAGAGCTCAAATGAAACGTATAAAAATGATACAGCTGATGATGCTGCTGGTGAAACTCCTATACAAAAACCAGCAAGTGAGAATGAACAAACCTTGAAGAATGTTCTTGACAAAATGATAGATTAAGAGAAGGAGGCTAAAGAGCAATCAGATGCTGTTAGAAAAGAGTTTAAAGTATAATGTAATAGGCAGCATCTTTCAGGGAAGTCTACTAGAGCAAGCAGTACTAACAATTTTAATACTGTTAGAATACTGCTGGTGGATCCAGAATTTTTGGTGATGCTGGATCATTATTTGTTTCTCTTAGTAAATTCACTAATCTTCCACATGATCCACTCATGCCTGATTTGGAGGATACTGCTGAAGTTCAAAATACTGGCATTTTTGGCAGTGCTTTTGATGATGAAGATTTGGACACTTACAATTCTCCTTTTGCTGATCAAGTTATGGGTGCAGAGGCTGATTTCAACAGCATGGAACCTTCAACTGTTGTTAGTCCTATTCCCACAACTAGAGTACACTCTATTCATCCTAAAGATCAAATAATTGGAGATCCAAAAGTCAGCAGTACAAACAAGGGGCATGACAAAGAAGAGTTCTGGAGAACATGCTATGATTAGCTACATCCAAAAGCAAAGAAGGTCAAATCACAAAGATTTCCAAAACTGCTTATTTGCCTGTTTCCTCTCTTAGCAGAAACCCACAAAGATAGTTCAAGCCCTTGATGATGAAAGCTGGGTTGAAGCAATGCAAGAAGAGCTGCTTCAGTCCAAGATTCAGAAGGTTTGGACCATAGTTGACTTACCTTATGGCAAGAAAGCTATTGGCACAAAGTGGGTGTATAGAAATAAGAAAGATGAAAGAGGGATAATATTCAGAAATAAAGCTAGGCTGGTTGCACAAGGATACAAACAAGAAGAGGGTATAGATTATGATGAGGTTTTTGCTCCTGTTGCTAGGATTGAAGCAATCAGGTTATTTTTAGCCTATGCATCATTTATAAATTTTCTTGTGTACCAGATGGATGTTAAAAGTGCCTTTCTCTATGGTACTATTGAAGAGGAGGTATATGTAAGCCAACCTCCAGGTTTTATGGATCCAGAATTTCTAGAAAAAGTTTACAATGTGGAGAAAGCCTTATATGGACTACACCAAGCTCTTAGAGCTTGGTATGAGACTCTTTCTACCTATCTGTTAGACAATGGATTCTACAGAGGACAAATTAACAAGACTTTGTTCATAAAGAGAGTCAAGGATGATATTCTACTGGTACAAGTATATGTAGATGACATCATCTTTGGTTCCACTAAAAAGTCTTTGTGTACAGATTTTGAGCAAATAATGCACAAAAGGTTCCAGATGAGTTTAATGGGAGAGCTCACTTTCTTCTTGGGTTTACAAGTCAAGCAGAAAGAGGATGGGATCTTCATTAGTCAGGACAAGTATGTTGGTGAAATCTTGAAGAAATTTGGTTTTTCTAGTATAAGGACAGCCAGTACTCCTATGGAAACCAACAAGGCTTTAACAAAAGATGAAGATGGTGAGGATGTTGATGTCCATTTATACAGGTCAATGATTGGGTCATTGATGTACCTTACATCCTCTAGACCAGATATTATGTTCTCAGTTTGTGCTTGCTCAAGATTTCAAGTTCAGCCCAAAGTTTCCCACTTGCAGTAAAAAGAATCTTTACATATCTTAAAGGTCAACCCAAATTGGGCCTTTGGTATCCTAAAGACTCTCCTCTTACATTGGAAGCTTTTTCAGACAGTGACTATGCAGGTGCCAGCTTAGACAGGAAATCCACAACAGGAGGTTGTCAATTTCTTGGTTCAAGGTTAATCTCTTGGCAGTGTAAAAAGTAGACTGTGGTGGCTAACTCAACTACTGAAGCTGAATACATTGCTGCTTCTCACTGCTGTGGTCAAGTGCTTTGGATACAAACTCAGATGTTGGATTATGGATTTAATTTTAGGGATAAATCCGTAGAATACCAACGAACTTTGCCTAATTTATCGATTTGGTACGTGTACTGAAACAATTATCGATTTGGTATAGAGATTCAACATCATTTCATTAGAGACTCCTATGAAAAGAGATTGATAGAGATGGTCAAGATACACACTGATAATAATGTAGCTGATTTGCTCACTAAAGCTTTTGATGTGAGTAGATTTAATTTTATAGTGGCAAGCATTTGTATGCTTAATCTGTAGCTGCATGATCTCAGGGGAGGTTAATGGTGTTTAAGTGCAGTGGAGTATACACAAGTGCAATTTGGATTGAAGTTGGAATGGATTACAACTAGTATGTTGTTTTGGTTGACAGTTCTTAACTTTTATTCATGGGCTATGCATAGATATGGATCCTCATGAATTCTCACATGTCTATCTAGTTATTTCTAGTGTGCTTGTGATGAATAGAGGCATGTTATTGCATAGTTATTGAAGAACACGTTAATACTGTTAGACTAATATTAATACTGTTAGACTAATATTAATACTGCCAGGCTAATATTAGTACTGCTTGTTACCGTTAATACTGTTGGTGCATAACCAAGCACCTGAGGGTGAAGGTTCAGCAACACCCCCTGAACCCCAACCCACACCCTCTACTTCACAACCAAATGTTTCTAAATCTCAAACAGAACCACTTCCAACTGAAACACCTCCACCAGTTTTTCATGAACCTCAAACTGAAGCTCACATTGAGCAACTACTCCCATCTCCAACTACATATCAAAGAAAAAGAAAGACTCAAAAACGTAGGAGAACCAAAAAGGACACTAAGTTACCTCAGACTAGTGTACCTCAAGACCTTGAAGCAGATGAGGTTGTCCATAAGGAGGGGTGATAGTGTGGAAAGGGCATCATACTGCTGGCTAGCTTAGATGCCAACATAGGACAGTGATAACATAATTAGGACCCAGACCACGGCAATGCCTAATGTTGACATTCCTTAGGGTATGGATACAGGTGGCAGTCCCAGGCGCCAAGACACCATGGGGGTGCTCCTGCTCAGACTAGGTCTGAGAGAGTGCTTGAACAGCCCATTGAACCACCTCTCTCAGAAGGTCACACATCTGGAAGTGGGGAGGGCAGGATGGAACATCAATTTGAATTGACGGCTAATGTACCAATCACACCCCATGATTCACCTCTCCTAGGAGGTTACACACCTAGAAGTGATGAGGGTAGACTGAAACTACAGGAATTGATGACTATGTGTACAAAATTGTCAAAACAGGTGCTTGACTTGAAGAAAAAGAAGGATGCTCAAGCTGTGGAGATCCTCAGACTAAAGAAAAGAGTCAAGGGATTAGAAAGACAAAGGAAGTCAAGCACCTCACAACCAAGAAGGAGGAAATACAGACAGGTTGAGTCTTCAGATGATGATTTGAATGAAGAGGATGCATCCAAACAGGGGAGGAGCAGTGACAAGACAGAGCCAATGTTATGCAATTGCTGAAATGGAAATTGCATGAAAATTGTGGAGTTCACACTCTGTTTATGGATGGTACACCTATGGAGATTAATATGCTAGTAGAGAAAAAGTATCCACTGATCAAGGAATTATTGGAGAAGATGCTGAACTTGCAGTTAGAAGCTGAAGAAGAAAGTACTATGGCATTTGGTGAGCCTTTATCAAGTTCAATCAAATCATATGGTTGATGACGTAGTAAAATGTTTGGATACATCCTCCTAATGACCAAGATGCTTAAACTGAAGAAACTTGATGATTGACAAGTAAATATCAAGTTTAGGGGAGGATTGTTGGGAATTTTGAGTTACTACTGCCAGTACTACTTTACTACTGTTGGTTCAAGATTGATACTGCTGCTAAAGACTGAAGAAATAGACTAAGTAGTTAGTACTGCTAGTTATATTAGTTAGTACTGCCAGTAAAAATGTTAGTACTGCTAAAGTGATATGCATGAGATATATTAGGAATAGATATGCATTATCATTATACGCGTTTTGTAAGCCCATTAGGGTTTTCCTTGGTGTATAAAAGGAACCCTACGGCATAGTTAGAATTATCAATTCATAGTTAGTTATTCTGTAATCTTAGCAGAATATTTGCAATCAATATATTCAAGTTTAGTATTCATTGTTCTGCTTAGTATTGCAAGTTAGATTCCGCATAACTTGTAGTATTCACAATCATAGTTTCTCTTATGGTTAGTTTGGATTTATCCAGGTTAACTAAGCTTTAACAGGCTAAAGAAGATCTGTTTATTAGGACTTCACACTTGGGTAGAACATGTATTTAGTCTTCCTTGACTCCTTGTTTTCAATTTGGAAAACTAGGTCCTCCCATAGAAGGTAGACATAGTCAACTTTCTTCTAGTGATACAAACCCTAAAGGATTTGAGCCCGAGAGAGACGAAGTGTATCGAAATCATCAATCAGAAAACATTTTGAAAATCAAATAAGCTATGAAAAAAGCTTATAAAAAAGCTTTTTACACTAAAATTCTATCTTTTTGGTTTTTTCAGATTTTTAAGGACTAAAGTGCAGACCTACTTTAAGCTAATCAAATAAGCTCTAAACTAATATTTAAGCTAAAACAGATTTAATTTACCCTAAAATCTAGTTGTGCACCAATTTTTAAAGCTTAAAACTAAAGATTACCTACTTAAATTTTGAATTGAAAAAGTGATTTTTTACTCTATAGTTATGCTGATATACTTGACCTTTTTTCACTCAAAACTTCAAACCACAAATGCAGGCCTAACAAACTACTTATCTAAACCATTTTGAAACTTAAACAAATACTTTTAGAGCACCAACAAGCAGCAAACAAAGTCCAATGCTTATAAGCCTCAAAACTGTGACTTATGGTCATAGTTTCTCAAAATCAACTCAAAACCCTTTCACAAACAGTTTTAGCTTTGTAAAAACTTAAAACCTTAATCTTATAACCCACAAAATGGAAATTAAACTTGACCCAAAGGTTTGTAAGCCCTCTAGGAGTCCTAACTAGGTTGGGACTGCTAGTGCCAAACACCCCTTTAAGAAACTCAAACCCATTTTAAGCTTATAAAACTTTAAATTTAAGCTTTAATTCAAGATACCAGATGTTAAATAGCTTATAACAAGTCTAATAAACAAATTTTAATGATCAAATACCACTTTTAAATAAGCTATAAACTAATGCCACTTTTTTTTAGTTTTATGACAGATTTATAAAAACTTAAACCAATGAATTTTAAACTACCAATAAGCAATAAACAGTAATCTAAGACAATAATAAGCATATAATAAGCATGAATAAGCAAGAAATAAGCTAAGATAACAGTGAAATAAGTTAATGAAATTCTTAGGCTAAAAATGGAAATAGAAGCTCACAAGTGGTCATTAACCTTTGGTTAAGAACTTATCACCTAAAACCAGTCCTAATGCTTCCCATGAAGCTCTAAACCATGGTCATCTAAGATTTACGATGCTCCATTGCTTCTTTGCAAAGCTTTTTGGTAAAAAGACTTAAACATTATAAGTTATTGAAAAACTTATAGTGCTTAAGTAAAACAGCTTAAGTGACAGATAAAAAGAGCTTATGTGAGCTTGTCAAATGTTTTTAAAACATAAAATGCATTAACTTAAAAACATGATTTAACATAAAAACTTAATTTTTCATTAAACTTAAAAACAGTACAAAGCTTTTAATAAAAGTGGTCTCATTTTATTCGTGGTCCAAAAGCATTTCTGTCCGTATATTTTTTATTTAAAAATTTTATGTAAAAAAAGTTGCGAATAAAAGAAACTTGAGATGCCTTTTTTTTTTTTACTTTGGGCCAGATTTGGGGCCGGTACTGTAGCACTGTAGAAAGCACTGTAGCAGCTACAGTGCCACCGACCATTTGTGAATTGTATATAAGGGTAATATCTATAATACCGGCAAACATTATTTCGTGGTAGTGGTTTTTCGCATTGTCTTATCCTTATTGAACTTATTCATTAATTCACCCTCTATTTCACACGTGGTCTTCACAGAATGATGGAATATATAATACTTATTCATGCATACGTAAAAAAACTTTTGATTTAATTTTATATTCAGTTTCGGTCCATTTGAGTTACAATTTGTAACGGGCTATCTCTTGGGCCAGGCTAACGGTAGTAGGCTGGACCTTCAACAGTTGTTATAAGTAACAGTAATTCGTGACATCTCAAATGATATATATAGTAATTTCCCATTTGCTCATACAATTACTGAATACATGTTGCAATAGTTAAATTGATTTTGACTGCCATTTAGTAGAACAAAACTACCGTAAAAGTTGAAACTCATGAACATACAAATTTTACTCGGTCGTGACTCAACTTTGGTGTATATTGTTTTACCGAGATTAATTAACTTTTGAGTTTCCAAAAGTCAACATCTATAAAAACAATCTAAAGCAAGGCAACATTCATATATCCGCAGCCTCGGACTGCCCTAAACATCCATGCTTAGCATGATTGAAGACTCCATAACAGTTTACCACACAGAACAGCCATGAAATTAAACAGCATGATAAGTTTTCACAGAAGACCAAAACTATCATAGTATTACATCCTTCTAAAGAACATCAAATCGAACATTTCATGTAACAGACTTAAAGCATTTTTAATAACAACCCATAGGAAGGAATACAAGAATTGTTTAGGAATACAAGCTCCACTGGGCCACCACTCAACATCAAAACAAAAGCAAGTCGGTGCATGCGTCGTCGTCTTTTTTCAAAGATGACCATTTGTGACAAAGCAACCTCTACGGGATCAAGAAGTAGTTGTCGCACTCCTCTCTAAAGGCAAGATGCTTTCGTCATAGCGCCTAATTTGATTAAACTTAACCGTCTTAGCGCGTAAAAAATGTTCACCAAGAAAGTACTTAACCGACTTAAAACTTCTAGTCTTCACGTCATATATAGGCACCCTGATCAAATTCCTAGAAACCCTTATCGGTGCAAAAAGAATTTCATCCACATTAACACAATCCGACGGAAAAGGACCCTGCAAATCCACCCACGACTCACCAAATACAATCGTTTCCTTAACCCAAACACGCTCATCATAATCCTTCAACATCCAAATATCCATCTCATTACTTTCCACAACCCGATCATGACAAAGCACACCCAAAAACCCATTCGCTTTCATCAAAAACGGCTGATTAAACTTCAACGTCCTCATACCTTTACAATCATACGACGAACTATACTCAATTGGCAACGATTCATGGGGTATCTTAATTATCTCAAAAATCTCCCTCCTCAAATCAAACGCTAAAACCTCATTCCTACTTTGTAACATCAAATGTATGACACTATTAACACAGACACTTAGTTTCGTCCCGTAATACCAATCCTCTCCACTTATATCTATCGGAATCTCCACATCAATCTTCCTCCACTCAAAACTCCCCAACTCAAACAACATTATCTCTACGCTACTGGGTTGAAACGGTCTTAACGACTTAATACCAAGCATCCTAATATTCAAAACCTTATGCTCATTTCTAACCTCATCGTATCCGAAAAAGTAACATATATGCACTCTTCCGTAGTCGTAAACCGAAACCGAACCAGGCGCGTTAAGCTTAACATATTTACGCGTACTTGGATTAATAACAAAGGCAAAATCATTCTCAATAAATCCATTACCAGTAGTAAGTAACACTAACCCGTGCAGATGCTCGAGTTGGGTAGTTTCTCGGCGCGTGGACGGCGCGTCGTGGAGCGTCATGAGATGAGTGACACGTTCAGCGGCGCGTGAGAGATGTTCGGGCGTTAAGGTGGCGCGTGGGACGGAGAGGATGTAGCGCGCGGAGGCGCGTGGATGTGTCATAGGTGGTGATGAGGAGAGATGTTGAATGAGGGTGGTGGTGTTTGGCGAATGAAGGAGATGAGATGAGTGAAAGCCATTGTTTGGAAACTGATCGGAATTGAAGTAAGGTTTTGGATGGGAGGCGCGTGAGGATGACGGAGATGATATCGATTGGGAATGAGATTGAGGATTGTTCATATTGGTCGTCTTCTTCGTTATCGTTGTTTAGGGTTATTATGGTTTCCATTTCTCTTCTGCTTTTGGGCGAATAAAGTTTAGTTCGGGGAAACTTTAAGATTTTTTTTTCTTTTTTTTAATAAACAAGTTATAATACCCGTGCACATAGGTTTTTTTCTAAAATTTTTAATAATATATTTTTGTATTTTTATCAAGGAAAAAGATCATCTCATGTTCATTTGAACATGAAAGGTAATGTTCTGCTTTATCTGGTTGTACATTTGATTATTTTAATCAAATGTACAATCACATAAAACAGAACATTACCTCTCATGTTCATGGATAACAAATAGTTTTCTTATCTTTTTATAATCATTGTTTATAAGAAGCTTGATTATCTTAAACTTAAAGTATACCCATGTGGAAGGCTGGAAGCGAAAGCTAAAGATGAAAAAGTTGCTCCATTATTAAAATTTTCTTGGTTAAAATGACTATCCTAAATGCATGCATGATGATCATCTATGTTACACATGAGATCATAATGATATGATTCTTTTAAGCTAGAAAAGGGTAGTAACATTTTATCACACGAATCTTTTGCGATAACACAGCTTTAATCAGACAATCCAAAACTTGGTTAAATGGTCACATTTACATTTTTGGTATCACAGGAAACTATAGTGAAAGTAACATGAGGGTTCTCTTTAGTTATCATGTACATTATAATTTCCATTAGAATCTGAATGAACTAACTTTATATTAAAACTATAATGTTAATCAGTAAATCACTTACACAACATTTCATGGATCATGTTATTATAATAGTCTATCAAAGAATTGGAATTCAAGTGTGAAATTGATCTTACTTGTGATGTAGAAGCATAACAGAGACTCTATCTTTATCTTTACCATATAATATATAAACACAAACATTTTTCATAAACTGATCATGTTGTCATTTTTGTTTCACGATTTCGGCATTATACATAAAATGCAAACTTCTTAATAGTTCCAAGTTATTTGGAAACAATATACATTATGGTCATCTATTAGAGGGTATTTGGAATTTGTCGTGAAAACTACTTAGATGAGTAGTTTAGAGAATAAACAATGGAATATAATCAATCCAAAAGGCTCTTAAAGGCAACGAACCTATTTGCGTGTTCTATCAAAATGCATAAAGCAGATAAACAATAGGATTGGCAATCCAAACACCCCCTTATTTATATTCTTCAGCCAACATAATCAATAGAAAGCTTGGACATGTAAGTGAGGCAAATACCTTGCTAATTGATGCAAGCTTTCCATTATTTGTACAAATATGCAAGTAATATGCACCTTAGCATCTTCTTTTTACCTAATATCTCCATTTTTAAAACAACTGGCAGACGAGGCTTGTGGATCCATAACTCTGTTGGTTTCACTATAGCTATGCACAACGAGCATGGTCGTTCTCTTTCAAACCTGAAAGAAAAAAGATGATTGAAATTCATCAAAATTTTAATCATAGTTTCACGTTGTCAAGTATCAATGTCCTTTTTAAATTTACAGAAGAGTGCCTTTTAGATTCTGAATCTTTTATACATGATCAATTAGGCATCTCATTTTTTTTACTATGCCATTGAGCAGAATCCTGTTGATCCAACTTATATTGGGGTTTGGTGGTTCGCAACTTTGTGGAATGCTAACTTATCAAATAACCAATTCAATTGTAGACTTCAGCAGAGGTGGAAAAAGTGACTCATGCGTTTTGATTTATCTCTAAATGGTCAAATGGGAAAGAGAAAAAAATTTGCCTAGAAAGCAAACGGGCCAAGCGGTACAAACAGTTAAACCCAAAAGCCGCCCAAATGGTACTTGTAATGCTCACAACCTCCTACTTTACTTTGTGCAAGTAATTAGCTTATTATTTATGAAGAATATTTAATTTTTGGACAATATGTGTTCAAGTTAATCCGGTCCATTTCAAACCTTATGGAAAACCTTTTTACTCATTTCTCAACCCGCTTTTTTGCAGCCTTTAATCCTTAGACATCTGGGAAAGGATTCAATCATTTAGGCTTGTTTTATAGAGCATCTTTATAGACTATTTGATCAAGCTTTCTAACATCTCAACATTTCATTTTTTTCATATTAGAGAAAATGGGAATGTAAGTTCGGATAGAAAAAACTAAGTGGGCCCACAATATAACAAACAAAATAGATGTGAATGTTTTCTATCATTTAAAGCAATATACCTGTTTTGGTGTTGCATTGGATCCATAATGGACTTCCTTTCGTGAAAACGCCTTCAATGCAGTCCAGAAGGATCCAACCTGTGAGCAAAACGACATACATTAATTTACTCCCAATATAAAAACTTTAAAAGATACAGAAATGAAATCTTTTTAAGAAGATTGATATCTTTTCAACTATTGATGTAAGCTTGAAAGTTACATATAATCTTGTTATTAAAGACGAAAAAAGGCTCACATATTCTTTGTTTTAGAAAAAAACCAATACCAGACTGACTGGAGTGGGTAAGAATGCGTCGTGTAACAGCAACCCATACTCGACCAGGACCCTACAATATTGAAAGTTCGTGTCAGAATATAATAAAAGCATGTCTGAAAACTCAAACTTTACATAACATGGCTGGATTTTTATTAGGGTTAGTCACTAAAAGATTAGAAATATTTATACTTTTAATCAAATTTGAGGAGGAAATCAGCAAGCAATTGACTCATAATCAGTTGGTATACAACTAAGACACTCTCAGCACAACTACTAATGTTGCACCAGAAGAACATCCAAAGCTTATAACACCTCGTGCATAGGTAGAGAAAAATTCGAGAAGCAATTACTTTCCACTATCGATCAAGGTGTTGAAAATATAATTTCTAAACTTAAAATGAGCATTGGAACTTATCGGGGGAATCAGTGGTAGTTATTATATCTAGGAGTTCATATGAATGAATTCTTTTAAGTTAATCTGATTTTTTGTTATATGTAACATGCTTCAACTTGTAGCATACTACAGGCCGACTTGAGGAAGAAGCAACTTGCAATGACCCCACAGTCAAAGTCTAGATTCAGTCATAAGTCATGCTCAAGGCTTGGTATGCAACATTGAGGCGCTCTTCTGCTTGAGCTTGGTCACACAATGTTAAATTTGCGTGTTGGACAGTCTCCTGTAAGTTAAGGTTATTTTTTTAAAGTGCTAATTGACTTCTAAGGATAATTCACTTAAAGTTGAATACGGTGTGCATGTTGCATGCTGTATCATCTGGGCCTGCGGTCTACATATCTTCATCTGGTCCTAATCCTATATGGTTCAGGTGTGTTTTTAGCACTTCCTGATTTTTTATTCTTCACTTGTAAATGTGAAATAAAAGGTTAAACCAAAATAAGGGCCATAGGTCATTCAACAAGTTAACAATGACAACACAACATATTTCTCGTGCAGCCCTTTGCTCAACAAACTAATTCACTGTTTGGTGATAACGCTACTTCCCTCAATTCTGCAAGTTTCTGTCTAATCGGCATTAGTGATAATGAGTACATACTTGTAACAAAAATATATATAAGCCATTTACTGTCATTAGGGATAACACTAGGGACCTGTTATGCCTGTAGTTAGACATGAGGGATCTAGGACTGGATCAATTTTACGACATGACATTGTTAGGTCTTTATTTTAGGATCAATAAGCAATAGAGTGTATGTTTAGGTGTTATGTGTGTGCTTATAGAATTTAGAGAGAAAGAGAATTATAGAAATTAGAGAGAGAAAGAGGGAGGAGGAGGATTAGAGAAAATAAGAAGGATTAGATTGGAAGGCACACCCCACTAATGAGGTGGGGATGGGGTATTTATACCCAAATACAAGGATGAGCTTCTAGCTCTTGTCTTTTAGACTTTAGTTATTTAGCCGGGTCTCGTGACTTTATTTTAGTCACTAGCCTTGCACCTAACCTATTACACAATATTATTTCTCTAATTATTACAAGACTCGATCTCAATAAGATCGTCACTTTTTCATTCCTAACAATCTTCCCCCAAGGGGCGATCATTGAGATCTCTCTTTGATTGCATTAATGATCATCACTTTCTATTCCTAACAATCTCCCCCTTAAAGGATGATCATTGAGATCTCTCTTATGACCTTGATCTTTGATCTTTAATGCTCGTTTGTCTTGAGTCTTGATGTGTAATAGTGGTCTTGTTCTAATCATGCTCTAGTGATCTTGATCTTGATCTTTCCATTTTCCTTTTTGTCTTTGCATTTGAGATCTTTTCATATCATCATTCTTTACTGTGAATCCATCTTGATTTGTCTTTTGAAGCTTCTGACCAACATACTCATACTTTCATGACAGCTTACAATCAACCTTATGTAGAACTTTTGTCTTGATCAACAACTTGATTATTTGAGGAAGTTCTTTGATTTATCAAAGTTGCGAAAGTGTATCTTTGACCTTTGAGTATGAGATATGAAGGAATGAATATGGTTGTGTTATATTCATTAGGAGTAGCCTTTAAAATAGCCTGAACATCAAAGAGCTTCTCATATGTCTCCATGAAAATATCAACGGACGTTGGGTTCACATTAGGAGTAGCCTTTAAAATAGCTTGAACATCCGGATCCTTGCATAAAACCTTTCCCAATAGCAAGGCTAAAAGCCTCGCCCAACGATCGCTTGTATTCAGCACTCTGGTGCAACCGATGCACGAAAGTAGGAAGATACTAATTTATGATCTAGCGCCTCACCATTTCCTCATTACTATCCTCAACAGCATACCTCTCCTTATCAAGTCTCAGCTGATGAGCATCGGCCTCAGACTGTCTTAGCGCTTCTTCAAGCTGGTTAATACGATCAGCTTGCGCAGAATTCAACTGCTCCGTCTCCTTTTTCTCTTCTTCTAACTCCTCAAGTCTGTCCTGCAAGCTTTTCTCTCGCGTCAAGGCCCCGACATAGTTTTTGGACAATTGATCATAAGCGGACGTCTTCTCATCATAAGCCGACTGAGCTTTCGCCAATTCTTTCCTACATTCCTTATAGCGAGCTTTCACATCCTTACAAGACTCGTGGGTATAGACAAGATTGGTGTGCTCTTCCGTAAGGGCCTCAAAGCGAAGCAAGGTGTTTGCCTGCTGCTGAGCAGATTGGCATAGCAACTTCCAGGACCGTTTGATGGCAGATTCATTGCGGACCCCTTCGTTGAAGAACTCATTGTCGGCCCGGGTATCAAGATTTAACATCATGTCCCGACATAGCCGAGAGTTGTCCATACGGCAAGAATCCTTCAGACCCCATTGGGGAGTGAAGGGTAGATTACCAAAGCGTCCAGCGGAATAACCTATAAAAAAGAGAGAACAAGCAACACAGTTACAAACAAAGTACGAAGCAAAAAGAAAAAACAAGTATATAGAGAACGGAGGTACTTACTAGCCTCTACTTCCGGCACAATCTTGTCACGCACAGGCTTCTCTACAGTCTCAAGGAGATGATCTAAAAAAAGAAAAAAAGAGAAGGTGGTGAGAACAATTAATGGCAAAAGCAAGGACCTAAAGAGAAACAAACTATACCCGCAGGACGGGAGGGGCTGGGTTGGGTCTGCAATCCAGAAATCCCACCCTCGTTGTCGCCATGGCCCTCATTAGCAATTGCAGCATCATTTTCTTGAACATTTTCGCCCGTCACAAACTCACCAGCGTTAACAATTGGTGGGGGAGTAGTGTTCTTGTCGGTTTGATTCCGCAGGGCGCCCATGCGACCAATGGATGCATTGGGAGAGACATACTGCTCATTGGCCAAAGTTTCTAGAGGGTTAGCGTGATTCAGCATAGTGGGAGAAGACACATGCTCCGAACCTGGGTGCACCGGAGTCCCCACGCGTACCCTCCTCTTCTTCCGGGCACCCTCCTTACCAGCACCTTTATCTCTAACAACTTTTTCAACTTGAGTGTCGGCACCAGGAGCATCAACCGCAGCCTTGGCCTCAGCTTTTCTTTTCTTCTTTTCTTTGTCATCAAGAACCTTGCGGCATGGTAGCTCAGCCGTCACCATGTCTCTGGTCTTGGGAGGAAGATCCTCTAAACGCTCAGCTGGGCTACTCAGATGCGTCACTCGGGCTGAACCGGGAGGCAGGAGTTCACCAGCAGCAACCTTGCAACCTTTGAAGTTGGGAAGTTGTAGAAACTCAGTCATTGTGAGAAGTGCAAAAACAAAAAACGTATACATAAACTGATAAGCAAACTATAGGCGAGTATAAAGAGGTGACTGGCAAAACAAAGGCATTACCCTTCCCCTTCGAATCCTTTAGAGAAAAAGCACGGCCGACATGATTTCAGACGTGAGAAAGACCGGCAACGTATAGAAGACTAGGATGCGGTTTGCGAAGAGCAATAACGACTTCACGTAGCTTCGCGACATCCGATGCGTTATATTCGTTATGTTTAGGAAAAGGGTATTTAACGCTAGAATCATGATGCCGCCAGGCCATGGCAATTGGGGCCGCCCTTCGGTCAACCAAGAAAAACTTATCCTTCTATTTTTTTCAAACTAGTGGGAGCATCTTTTAAACAGGGCTTACAGTTTTTACCAACTCTATTCTAAAACGAAAACCAATTACCTTGCTTGCACAGCTTATAAAACACGCGGAAAAGAGGCACGGTGGGAATAAGGTCTAGGGAACGGAAGTACATCTCAAAATAGGGAGCACGGTTTACGCCTAGCGGTACAAGTTGAGAGATATGTACACAAAAATATTCTACAACTTTTAAGAAGAAAGTAGAGAAAGGAACCCTTAATCCACCTTGTTGAAAATGATGGGCGTAAAGCCCTATGGCGTCGTTAGGTAGAGTATTCATAGTCATACCCTCCGGGGCTAGCCATGGATGAAGATCCGTCGGTATACCGTAACATTTAGTTAACCATTTAACATTGGTCTCATGATGTGTATTTTTCGAGTTATATAATATATCTAGATTTTACCGGATGTTAAACTAATACACACGTAGGCAAGTGCACCTATCGTATGCTAGTATAGCAATGGTAAGAACCGAGAGTCGTATCCCAATACGGTATGATTGTTTTGAATTATAGATCTTGAATGCTAGTTAAACTAATTAACAATAAAACTAAAAGGTGGGAGTTGTTTTTGATTATAAGATAAAGTATAAGCTACTTGAAAATAGATTTAAAAACTAAATAATAAATAAAAAGCAACAAAAAAATGGAGTTGCAAACAATTGATGAAAAATGTATTCACTTAGACTCGATTCCTCCTAGACTTTGGATAACAATATGATTAAGCAAAAGATAAGATTATGTTATATGGTGATTTCTATTGTAGAAAATACTCCTATGTCGACTTGTCTAGACCTACACCTATTGGAAAGCTAATCCGAATGTCTTCGCGACAACCACCGCAAGTCATGCATTAAGCCTATTCAACTGATTAATGAGATTTAATGGAATATTTTAGGGTGAAAAGCATATAATGATAACAATAGCTGTCACTACTTGCAATCATGCACACATGTTCAAATTAGATAAATTAATGTCTCAAATCCTATTACCATGTCTAGTCTCAAGCCCTAACTATTCAATTGCTGGAACAATTAAGAATAAATATCATACACATGCGGATTGTCATCATGATATGCATACAATACCCACGATAAGAAACAATAATAATCATAATCAAACACATATGGTTCTTTATTAAACTCAATAATCATCCATATAACGGGTAATTAAATCATCTAGGGTTCATCTACTCTAAGCGAATACTAAAGGTTTAGCCGAACATGATAAAAATAACAAACATAGCAAGGATAAAACAAAGGTTCGACATGATATTATAATAATAAAAGTTCAAACCCGAATTCTTTTTTTGTTATTGTTGTCGTCTCTAGTTTATGCTCTTCTTTTGTCGAATAGAATAACCAAGCAACTACTTTTTTTATTTTTCTTTATCGGCTGCTAACTCCTCCTTGGAACGAATTGATATCTAAAAGTGGCTAAGCTCCTTTTTTTAATTCCTTTGTCGGCTTCTCCTATTCTTATCTGCCACCATATTATGTCTGCTGAATATGCATTTATAGGGATTAATCCCTATTTGTTACTTCCCATCCACGAAACACATACTCATCTTGGGCTTTTCTTTGTTTCTTGTCCACGTCCATAGTAGCTAAGGCCCAAGCCATGGCATTAATTTTTTTATTGGAATAAGGCCTTAGTAAAATAATAACTTAAAATCAAATTTAAAGGTTCAATTTACGAGCTGCTCTATTCAGCCCATAAACGCACATTCCAACATCAGAATTTCATTTATCTTGTGACATAAATGTGAAGATATCTTTTTCCTCTTTCCGTGGCCTTTTTGAATCAACTCAAACGGAGCTCGGACGAAGTTATGGCCAAATCATTAAGACACGTCTAAATCTTTCACTCTTTATTATTTTACTTCATTTCTTTTCACTTTTCGTGTCTTTTCACCATTTCCTCCATATAAACACTAAAATACACATTAGAGCAATAAAGGATCATATCTAATCAAAACAATGTAAAAAGGAGCAATTTATCATGGACATTTGATAGCGAAAACATATATAAATTAGAAGCTATCAAACATCCCCCCACTTGTCTTCTACTTGTCCTCAAGTAGACTCTCGATTTCTATTTACAAAAGTAATTCGCTAAACAAGTCTAGGAAACAAAACTTATATAATTTGCTCAATCAAAAGTACGTACAACCAAACACCTCGCGAAGTGAAAATGAAAACACTCAAATCACTCAACTAATCTATATGGTAATCATTTGGTAATTCGCTCAATTGCTCGGTCGTGGCGAATATTCTATCATAAGCTTGGCAAGGATACACATCTTCACCACTAGAGTCTAGACGCAACTAATTTAAAAGGCAAATGGGTTAAAACATAAGGCTTACGGGTTAAATGGGTAGGAATAAGACATGGGATAATATATATGAATTGGTGTAAAAATAAAATAACAAAACAAATAGATTAAGTCCAAAAACATACCCAATGTTGCTAGCTACAATCGAACCACAAACCTAAAAGACTCTTATCATAGACTAACTCACTCTTTAACACGAAAAACACACGCTTTAATGACACACGAATTAGACTCAAAGAAATCCTGATATCATCAAAAACATACCATGAAAACATACCAAGTTGGCGTACCCTAACAACCAACTCCCATTCATCCCAAAAATAGTACCTTAATAGTAGTTTATAACGACCACTAAAAAAACATAGTTGGTTTTATAATGTACCAACTCATAATCGTTAATCAAAATATCAAGTCAGTTAATTTAGACGAACCAACTATCACACAATCATCTTTTTTCTCTCTTTCTTTCTTTTTTTCTTCTTTTTTTTCATTTTTTTCATTTTTTTTCATTTCTTCACAAAATCTGAAAATATAAACATGAACGAATAATGATATAAAACTTGACTGTTGCACAAATAATAATCCATATGAAATAATCTTGAAACGCATAAAACTCGGATGATATCATATAAGTGAAAATAAGACAACTCGATAAACATACTAACGCATACTTTCATATTCTCATTGCATTGTGCAATTTCCCGACCAAAATCTCTTTAGAAAATAATCGAACGAAAACTCACACGAAGCACAGGAAATACCACCAAATACATACCAGTAACTAGAAACCAACCATAGGACTTAATCTACACGGCAGGCTAAGGTGTAAGGGTGTAACGAAACATAGACATTTGGTGTGAACAAAAACGAAAGGAAAGGCTCAACAGGTTTTTCTAAGGTATCTCTCTCTAATAATGAGAGTAACAAAATGGGTTATACGGGGGGCTAACTAACGAGTGTAGTTAGTTAATATAAACAAACATGTAAAATTATATAGGTTATTTGGGTGAATCCTAATAATTTGCCTTTCAAACTAGCCAACATCGATTACACTAAGTTTTCTTAACACAATGCTCATTATTGTGGTCTTGAATAGATATACCAAGCCAAGTTTTAAAGTCTACTACAAGCCATCGGCACACTCATATTTTTGTGGAATTTATGTATAATAGGGGAAACGGAAAGGCTAAAATTCTCACAAATGGAAATAAGGGTTATGTGTGCGAGTTATGCGACTAGAGATCTACGAAAAACATGTCAATTTTTTTTAAAATTTAAGGATATTTTAAGAATTTTTCATAAAAACTAAAGACAATTAGAATTCTAATTATATTCCCTTCCCCACACTTAAGATGTACAATGCCCTCATTGTACAAATATCAAATAAAATATAGGAAAAATAGAATTAGAAATGGAATACTCCCCTGATATGCCTCGGTATGGAATGTGTGCTCGGTATGTATCTGTTACGTGTTGCTCCAAGAATTTGAATGTTGGCTAAAGAATCCTTAGACAACCTGTATATATTTCCAACTGCAACACATAGCTCAAACAAACGCGTAAAATGGATAAAATACATATTACAACTAATCTATCATCTAGGCACGACATTCACACATACATATTTTTTTGTTTTTTCTCTTTTATATATTTCTTTTGGATTTTTTAAAGCAAGCAAAAACTAAAATAGAAAATGCAGATAAATCAACTTAAAACTCAAAATGCAAAATATACAACAATCTTGCTTTATTTATTAATGAGTCGTTAGCTCGACTCAACCCCACATTTAATTGTCCTTGGGGTGTAGGTCAAGGATCTCCTCGCCATCCTTGTCCAACAGAGTCTCCAAATAATGCTTTACTCGATGCCCGTTAACCTTGAAGCTTCCACCATTCGGGTCCTCCAACTCCACAGCACCATATGGAAAGACTTGTTTGATTTTGAACGGCCCACTCCAACTGTAAAACCCGCATTTTTGAAATTTGAGTTTTTCATTTCAAAATATTAATTTTGAAATATAACCTATGGTATATGAAGAGAATTTGAAAATAAAAACCTTAAGTTATGGATTTTTGGAAATAATGGTATTTTGGTATAAAGTATTTTTAAAAAAAAAGATTTTTTTTAGTAGATAAGCATTAGAAATTTGGAAGTAATTATTGTGTATATCTAAAAAGAGTAAATTTGACTTAGTTGTGATAATTAAGGAATAGAGTGTAAATACTTTTGGAAACAAGTGTGTAATTGTCTGCACAATTAATTGGTGATTATCCCCTCACCACTATAAATACTACACGTCCCCAACTCTCTCTCTCATCCAGTATTCACTCAAATTCCTCTGTCAAATTATCCTCCATTGTTGTTTTGAAGATTTTAAGATTAGAAGTTTTAAATCATTCGGGTGATCCTAGTAATAAAGTTCTTCTTCTATTTGGTGTATTGATCCGTGTTCATCTTGGTGTCATTCTTCTTCATCTAGTAAGGTTAGCATATTAAATTTTTATGTTTTTGATCATAATTAATAAGAACAAGAACATTAGAACATGAAATTGATTGGGTTTTTCTTAATTAAAAACTAGGCAGAATTTTGGGTTGTGTTCAACAGATCATAACTCAATGATAAAAATAGATTTTATTATGTTTCTGGAGTCTAAAGGGTAGCAAAACGAATATACTTTCTGAAAAATCCGGCCTCAAGTCAATTGGAGGTAGGGAAGGTCAGTTTTTCGAATTTACAAGAAAAAGTGTCAGTTCTGGAAATCAACTCCGAAAATTTTACTTTTAGGGTTTGAATTTTAATAAAATCACCATAAGGATTTGAGGGCTAATTTTTGAATATGTTAAACTAAGTAATATGTGTGACCTCTGTGATTTTTCTTATAATTAATTAAGGGGTTTAACTTGGTCAAATAGACGTAAACTTTTCATAAGTTTCTGCCCAGTCAGTTTTGGGACTGTTTTGATTAACAAGGGTCAAGGGACCACTTAAAATTCGAATTGATTAAATTTATTTTATGGGGACACATTAGACATATCATAGGTGACCTGTGATTTTTGGTTGAATTTTTAAAGATGTTTTGAATGAGTTTTTAAGTCAAGAAAGTCATGTTAATTTACCTAGAAAATTGTAAAGTTATTTAAGCATCATAGAATGATATAACCTTTGAAAACTTTTGAGAGGTCAATCGACTTATTCTATTGCCCGAGCTATATATACGCATGACCATGATTTACATGACTTACCACCTAGTCATGGAGGTACCATGACCGTGACACATGAGGCACCTGTGTCACGACTCTTTCGCGTTGAGAGTGATTTCACGCGGCGTCCCTTTTCATGTTACCAGATTATATTTCATGTTTGGCCATTATTATTCAGGGGCGTATGGGTGCATCCTAGTTTACATGTTTACACGTTCATGGTGATTGGTTGGTGTGTGCTCTACATCCCATCACATTGGAGCTGATCCCTCCACCCATATTATTATAAGAGGTCACCCCTCTATTACATGTTGAGGCAGCCCCTCTATTATATGCATGTATTCACGACATTATTATTATGACATGTATGATTATATGAGCTCGTGGGCATTCCTTATTATTTATGTTTATACTATCCATGATATTTCATGACATCTTTACTTCGTATTACCATGCTTTACATGTTTATTTCCTATTCTTCATGACGCATTCTCCAGGTTTCCTCATGACACTTTTGATCTTTCCGCTACTTTGTATTTACTATCCAGGATTCATACTTATTAATTACATTGTTATTATATCCGTTCACTGAGCGTTATGCTCAGCCGTATTTTCTTTCTCTTTCTTATACGGCAGGTATCTAGAGGGAGATTGGGCATGAGAGAGTGTGTGCTTAGGAAGTGACCTATTTAGCTTCCTTTCTTTATATCGCAGACATTTTGATGTGCTATACTATCTTGGACACATGTTTCGTCCTTTAGACTTCTTTTACGTTATTCATGTTGATCTCATAATTGGGAGCCGATGTTTGATTCCGGCTTCCCACCTTGTCCTATGTTATCATTTATGACTTTATGCCTTTATTATGCTTTGATATGACACCATGATTATGACGTTTCGGCCTCCTTTCCGGAGTGGGTCGTTACACCAACGTATCCTAAGCTTTCCCGAGAATAACTTCAACCGTGAATTGAACAAAAGAACACGATCTCCTTGCTTAAACTCCTTATTAAGCTTAATGTGCTAATCATGCCATTGTTTTGTTCTTTCCTTGTAGATCATCGAATTTTCATAAGCATGATTGTGAAATTCATTTAATTCATGAATTTATTTGAATCGGTGATCACCGGCAAGATTTAGATCCATATTGCATGATTTAAGTGCCCAATATGCTTTATGTTCAAGTTCAACGGGTGACATCAAATAACGTCACTTTATTATATTATTTATCCCATCTATTTTGCCCACTTTTATATAATTATTGCATTATTTGGTACTTAATCACTTTAAAGTTGATAAATGCAGTAATTCAGGAGTGTTTTGTGAAGATAAGCTAAAAGGCGCACAAATTGGAGCTAAAACGAAGACATTTGAAGATTTCTGAAAATTCCCCAATACGTTGTATCCAACTAAAGAGATACGGCGTATCAGCGCCAAGACTTCACAAGAAAACGTGTTTGACTAATTCCCAATACGGCGTATCCATGCTATATACATACACCATATCCATGAAGATAACTATTCGAAGATACAGTAAATCAAGTAAATTGGGAATGATATCAAAGATTTATTACGAACGTAGCGCGCACTCTAAGGAATCCAGCCCAATACGCCGTATCGACCTATCTGGATACGGCGTATCGAGTATTTTTTCTGTAACTATAAATAGAAGACTCAAAAACGAGTTTTCAGTGTGCAGTATCATATTCTTTATACCATACTCATCAGAGACGAATTTTTGAAGAGAAGATCGGCCATAAAGGTCAAGCATTGATCACGACTCCATAGAAGACATCGTGTAATTTTTACTCTCTTAATCGTTCGATTTTAATTGTTTGATTACGCTTGTATAATTACAATGGTTGTGGGCTAATACCCTCGGGTATTAGCCATCTTAATGAAAGTTAAATGTTTAGCTTGTTTTAAAATCGATTTCTTAATTTATCGTTGATTGTTTAATTATGTTTATCACCTCATACTTGTTTATGTGTTTGAATATGCGACCTATCATTCAACTGCGTCTAGTGTTACGGACCAAGTAATCTAGATACCGGGATAGCTTTCCATATCGTGTCTTATATTACTAGACCAATAAGATCACAAATAACGTTCTGTCTTTATCTTTTGATTATGGCTTAGTTGGACCGGTAATGGGTCAAGTTTATGTTTCAGCAATCATGCTCTTTAATTAACTGATATAAAAGATTGGAATAGTGGAAAATACAAGTATATAAAACACTTCAAACAAAGTGGGTAAAGTCCGATGGGATAGAGTTTTAACAGGAATCACACTGTTTAATTCTATAAGTTACAGTTTATAATAAACTAAATGATGTTTTATGCGTGCATTAATTGTGATAGGTATTTATTATGGTCTATGTCTTAGGATGATGTCCCGACTATGTCTTAAGAATGATTGCCGCTTCGATATAAGTAATTATTGCACTTAAACAAATCAAAACCTGAATTGTACAGATTTATTATGGCTAATACAGTTTTCTATCATTTGGCTTGTACCACTTTTCTATTTCTAATCTTCATCTTTATGTTTATTGGTGTATTGAATTTGGTATTTGTCATCTCCAAAACCTTTGCCAGCTCTCAGACTGAATCCCTAATTTCATAGACACATAAATAGCATAGGTTTAACTAGTAAATGACTAATTAAAATATTGATGAATTATAGGATTAAATTTTCACTCTTAGTGTTCGACACCCTACTTACCGCGAACTCCATCTTGACCGGGTACACTGCTCGTTAAAGTGTTGTTTTAGGTTTGTCGGCTAAATATAAATGTAAAACTTGATAATCAAATAATTGACCCTACACGACAACACATCAGGTTTTTGGCGCCGTTGCTGGGGAGTGAAATAATTAAACCTTATTCTTATCAGTATTTCTAACCATTAATTAATTTAATTTAGTTTAGTGTAATCTAATTATTTAAATTATGTTTGTATTTATTCGCATTGTGTGTTTTAATTCCCGCATTTAATTGTTTTAAATAGTATTATGTTCTGACTGATCACCTGATACGCCGTATCCACCAGTTGGATACGACGTATCAAACCATCTGATCAGGACAGCGTATTGAGTTTTACTGTCTAAACGGCATATCTATTTCAAGACAACACGGCGTATTCAGTAAGCTCAATACGGCGTACTGGTATTCAACAGACCCATACGGCGTATTCAAATTAATTGAATACGGCGTATTCGTCATCTGATACAGTAACAGTAATATTTTTTTCTTTTGATTTCCTGTCTTATGTGTTCCCTTTCCCAAGGGCACATCCTACTGATTATTTGTGATTAATTGCAGGAAACCGTTTGACGAACAATGGCTAAACCTATTCCGAATAATGCTTAAGGACAAAATCCTACTGAACCAAGGAACGAAAGCAACATGAAGATCGAATTCAGTAAGGAGTTATTAACTGAACTAAAAAATAATACTTTCAGCGGAAGGTGTGAAGAAGATGTGATCGGACATATCGGCAAAGTTCTCGAAATATTAGATTTGGTCAAAATAGCCGGTGTGGACCCTTTTCAACTCCGCATGAAAGCCTTACCTCTCTCACTTTCAAAGGGTACAAAAGAATGGTGGATGAACGAGGGGAATGGAAATATTTCCACCTGGGAAGAGTTAGTGAAGAAAATTTTCAAGAAATTTTATCCCCTATCATGTGCTAGCAATTACGATAAGATGTGCGACAACGATGAAGAAGGCCGTGACCCACTCGAATTCATACCTTGGAGAAACTCGAAGTTCAAGGACCATAAAAAAGTGGACGAGACGACTAAACGTGCACTATTGTATACCTGGATAGAAATTGGAAAAGAGGAAGGACTATTGAATGATGAAGTTTCAAGCGATGAAGAATGGGAGGAGCAAGAATACGGGAACCCTCCTAAAGACTCATTCCCCAAACCCTATTTTAAAATGGATAAAAATAACCATAATAAAAATAACAGGAACACTTACAAATCAAGTGGTATGGATCTAAGTGGTGCACCTCAATATGAGAATATAAATAATGAACAGTCCAACGAAGGAGTATGCAGAGTGAACAAATTCAAAGTGATCAAATATACGATTGGAGATAATGAAGAATTCTTAGCCATATGCACACGCGAATATGACTCTTGGGAACGAACTGTTAACGGAGTATCAAGCATTTACCATGACATCTTTCGCAAAATGGATGAAGGATGGACCGTACATCGTACCAAGTAGAAGAAAAGGAAAAGGTCAAACTTAAAGACCGGCTGAAACAAAAGTGCTTCCCGGGAGACGACCCGGTCATTTTAATTGTTTGAATCTTAATTATCTGCACGAGTCTGTCTTCCCAAAGATTACATACGGCGTATCGAACCCCTATGGATACGACGTATGTATTTCTGGACGTTATCAATTTTTAAAACTTAATTATTTAATTTCTAGTAATTTAATTGTTTCTACATGAACAATACGTCGTGTCCTAGGGTTTGGGATACGGCGTATTGACCCCTGTACAGTTGTGTGTTTAATTGTTTTCTTGTACCATTGTAGCGAGATATAATTTGCACTTGTCTTCTAATCTTTTATACAGGACCTTGCTGAAACTATGATATGGTATATGCTGAAAAAGACTTGTGTTTGACTCATCCGGGCATTCTGAAGCCCTAGTCAACACACTTTTTGCTCAAGAACTTATCATGGAGAATTATCACGAGCAAAACATCAGGGAGTTTTCCGTTCTAATTCTATTTTCCCTTATTATTTAATTGTTTTATCTATACAACGAGGAAGTTGTATAATTTAAGTGGGGGATGGAAAATTAGAACGTACTTGTCTTCTTTTTTACAAAATAACATGCAAAGTGCTTAAAATGGTCAAAATTAAAAAAAATTCAACATGTCTTTTGTAAAAATCACTAGTTATATTACCTAGCGCACTATAACCCTTGATACATATTGTGAGAATTAAGCCTATTCTGTTGTCAAATATCTACTAAATTTCACAAATTTATGAGTGTGCGGGTGATGTAGTGGACTTTAGAACTTGGCCTGGTATATCACTCGAGACCGCCATGATTAGTACTATGGATTTAGATGGAAGAACATGTTCAACTGATAAATTTCTAGGATTAAACCAAATAGCCTACATGTCGTAAAAATAACTAACTTCACTGGTTAGTTAACTCTCGTGTAACCCTTGATTACTCTCATTTTTAGAGTAAAATCCACTAAAACAACTTGTTGAGCCATTCCTTTCTTTTTGTACACCATATTATATGTTTCGTTACACATTTGCACCTTAGCCTACCGTGTAGATTAAGCCTATTTCTCTATGTTGCTAGTTGCTTTCGTGTAAAGTCTTGTATTTCTTGTGTCAAAGTGAAATTTTTCTATCTCTTTAATGGTCGGGAAATTGCACAATGCAATGGGAAATATGTAGCTCGTAAGTTCTGCTACTTTTCGCTATTATGAATTACGCCCGATGAAGAAGTACTACAAGGAAAAGATTATCTGGATAAATTATGAAAATGAAGACGGTGGAATCAAACCGAGGTTTATTATGTATTATGAAAAAAAAGAGGAGGAAGAAAAATAGTCATTTTAAAAAGAAGTTTATACCGAAGGAATCACTTAGAAGGATCGATTATTCATTGATACGTTACAGAAATCAACGATGTTAAGTTTTGTAAAAAGTGGCCGATATCACCACTTGTGTAAAAGTATGTAAAGAGCGGGATATAAGGGAAGTTGACCGTAATGGGAACGTCAACTTTGGTTGTCTTTGTCATTTATGTGATCGAGGCGTCTGTCTATATGTTCGAGTCTTTGTCATGGAACGGTAGGGGAAAAGTTACTAGCAACCGCACCTTATTTGTTGGCTTAATCTATTTGTTTTGTGAATTTTATTTAACAACCATTTTACTTCCCTTTCCTAGCAACTAACCTAGTGTCTACTGGAACGCGGACTTGTTCGAGCATGCATGTCTATTCTGTCATTACGGCCATCTATGCATGTCTCGGCTGCCTTGTTGGATGATGACTTTTGGTGAAAGTTAGAAGGTCCCTACCCTATATCATTCTTTATCCTAACCGCTGGTTAAACACGAACAGGGATGTGTTCGGATTGTATATGTCTATTTCGTCGTTACGGCCGTGTATATACGATACAACTGCCTTGTTGGTGTGGTACTTATGGTAAAAGACTATTGAATGATCAACCGTAAGCCTTCTTAACCTAATTTAGCTTTTGACTTATTCTTCCTTAGCTTTAGCGGTGGAGATGTGTATCCTTGCCAAACTTATGATACAAAACTAATCACGACCGAGCAATTGAGTGTACTACTTAAATGTTGCACCCTAGATTAGTTTAGTGATTTGAGTGTTTTCATTTCCATATTTCGTGAGGAGCTTGGTTATGTACAGATGATTAGGACAAAACGATGCTTAAACGGAAAATCCTTAACTTCGATTCGGGACACATTTTCATAAGCTAAACTTTTTTCTAAAGTCTACTTGAGGACAAGTAGGATTAAAATGGGAGATATTTGATGACATCAAATAACGTCACTTTATTATATCATTTATCCCATCTATTTTGCCTACTTTTATAAAATTATTGCATTATTTGGTACTTAATCACTTTAAAGTTGATAAATGCAGTAATTCATGAGTGTTTTGTGAAGATAAGCTAAAAGGCACATAAATCAGAGCTAAAACGAAGACATTTGAAGATTTATGAAATTTCACCAATACGCCGTATCCAAATAAAGAGATACGGCATATCAGCGCCAAGACTTCACAAGAAAACGCGTTTGAATAATTCCCAATACGGCATATCCATGCTATCTACATACGCCGTATCCATGAAGATAACTATTCGAAGATATAGTAAATCAAGTAAATTGGGAATGATATCAAAGATTTATTACGAACGTAGCGCGCACTCCAAGGAATCTAGCCCAATACGCCGTATCGACCTATCTGGATAAGGCGTATCGAGTATTTTTCTGCAACTATAAATAAAAGACTCAAAAACGAGTTTTCAGTGTGTAATCTCATATTCTTTATACCATACTCATCAGAGACGAATTTTAGAAGAGAAGATCAGCCATAAAGGTCAAGCATTGATCACGACTCCATAGAAGACATCGTGTAATTTTTACTCTCTTAATCGTTCGATTTCAATTGTTTGATTATGCTTGTATAATTACAATGGTTGTAGGCTAATACCCTCGGGTATTAGCCATCTTAATGAAAGTTTAATGTTTGGTTTGTTTTAAAATCAATTTCTTAATTTATCGTTGATTGTTTAATTATGTTTATCACCTCATACTTGTTTATGTGTTTGAATATGCGACCTATCATTCAACTGGGTCTAGTGTTACGGACCAAGTAATCTAGATACCGGGATAGCTCTCCATATCGTGTTTCATATGTCTGGACCAATAGGATCACAAATAACGTTCTGTCTTTGTCTTTGAATTATGAGCTTAGTTGGACCGGTAGGTGACCCGTTTATGTTTCAGCAATCATGCTCTTAATTAACTGATAAAGATTGGAATAGTGGACTACCAGTATATAAAACACCGTCAAACAATAAGTGGGTAAAGTCTCGTTGGGCTAGAGTTTTAACAGGATCACCACTGCTTTAATTCTCTAAGATAGATTATAATTAAACTAAAGGATGCTTTATGCGGATGCATTAATTGTGACAGGATTAATTGTGTCTAGGTCTTAGGATGATGTCCCGCCTAAGTCTTAAGAATGATATGCCGCTTCGAGATAAGTAAATCA
The DNA here is from genome assembly GCA_026074375.1 of Tanacetum coccineum. Taxonomy (NCBI): domain Eukaryota; kingdom Viridiplantae; phylum Streptophyta; class Magnoliopsida; order Asterales; family Asteraceae; genus Tanacetum; species Tanacetum coccineum. The sequence goes on along the minus strand of BQNB010020102.1, from coordinate 24,643 downwards.
TTGCACTAAAACAAACAAACTAGCATTGAACCGGATTTAATATGGCTAATACAGTTTTCTATCATTTGGCTTGTACCGCTTTTCTATCTTCTAATCTTCATCTTTTGTGTTTATTGTGTATTGAATTTATATTTGTCATCACCAAACCTGTGCTAGTCTCTCAGGCCGAATCCCCTGTTTCATTAGACAACGTACATAGCATATGTTTAACCAGTAAATAGACTAATTAAAATACTGATTGAATATGGGATTAAATTTCCACTCTTAGTGTTCGACACCCTACTTACCGCGAACTCTATCTTGACCAGGTACACTGCTCGTTAAAGTGTTGCTTTAGGTTTGTCGGCTAAATATAAATGTAAAACTTGATAATCAAATAATTGACCCTACACGACAGCACATCAACGGGCAAATGACATGCTTTACCATATACTAACCGAAATGGTGTGGTACCGATGGGTGTCTTATAGGCGGTTTGAAACGCCCATAGTGCATCATCTAATTTCTCGGACCACTCCTTCCTATTATTTCTAACAGTTTTTTCCTAGATCCTTTTAATTCCTCGATTTGTTACTTCTACTTGCCCACTCGTTTGTGGGTGATAAGGTGTTGCAAATCTATGGGTCACCCCATAACGTTGCAATGCCTTTTATAATTGGCTATTGCAGAAGTGTGTTCCCCTATCACTAATTAAGGCCTTTGGGGAACCAAACCGAGAGAACAACCGTTTCAAAAACTTTAAAACAACCCTAGAATCATTAGTTGGTAGAGCTTGTACCTCTACCTATTTTGAGACGTAGTCTACTGCGACTAGAATATATTTGTTACCATGGGAATTAGGAAATTGTCCCATGAAGTTGATACCATATACGTCAAATATTTCACATACTTGAAGAATGGTTTGGGGCATCTCATCTCGCCTAGAGATGTTTCCAGCCCTTTGACACGCATCACATGATTTTACGAAATTGTGCGCATCTTTAAATAAGGTGGGCCAATAGAAACATGCTTCAAAAACTTTCCTCGCGGTATTAGCTACAACATTGTGCCATCCAGTTGGTCCACTATGACAATGCTCTAAAATTTTCATAGCTTCCTTGCCATGCACACATCTCCTGATAACTTGGTCTGCTCTAACTCGAAAAAGATAGGGATCTTCCCAAAAGTAATACTTAATATCAGCAAAGAATTTCTTCTTTTGTTGATAGGACATTCCTTTTAAAAGGGTTCCCCCAACAAGATAGTTTGCGATATCAGCAAACTATGGGTACTCATCATTTTCGTATGTATACATTAAAGACTCAAAGGGGAATTTATCATTGATATCAGATTCGTTAAGCTTTTCTGCATACGGGTTCTCTAACCTAGATAAATGGTCTGCTGCTACGTTCTCGGCACCACTTTTGTCCTTGATTTCAATATCAAATTCTTGTAGCAGAAGTATCCAACGGATCAATCTGGGTTTAGCGTCTTGTTTGTTGAACAAGTACCTAAGGGCAGCATGATCGGTGAACACGATGGTCTTAGACAAAACCAAATAGAACTGGAATTTATCAAATGAAAATACGACGGCTAGCAACTCTTTTTCAGTCGCGGTGTAATTTTGTTGAGCTTTATTTAGAGTTTTGCTAGCATAGTATATCGGTTGGAACTTCTTCTCTCTTCGTTGGCCTAAGACGGCTCCAACCGCATAGTCACTCACATCACACATCAACTCAAATGTGAGGTTCCAATCAGGAGCAACCATAATAGGTGTTGTTGGGAATTTTGAGTTACTACTGCCAGTACTACTTTACTACTGCTGGTTCAAGATTGATACTGCTGCTAAAGACTGAAGAAATAGACCAAGTAATTAGTACTGCTAGTTGTAATAGTTAGTACTGTTAGTTATAGTTAGTATTGTCAGTACAAAATGTTAGTTTATTAGTAATGTTAGTATAAGAAGTTAGTACTGCTTATGTGATATGGATGAGATATATTAGGAATAGATATGCATGATCACTTAACGCGTTTTGTAAGCCCACTAGGGTTTTCCTTAGTGTATAAAAGGAACCCTACAACATAGTTAGAGATATATCAATTTTCATAGAAAACACATATCTCATTGTTAGTTATTCTGTAACCTTGGCAGGATATTTGCAATCAATATATTCAAGTTTAGTATTCATTGTTCTTCTTAGTATTGCAAGTTAGATTCCGCATAACTTGTAGTATTTACAATCATAGTTTCTCTTATAGTTATTTTGGATTTATCCAGGTTAACTTAACTTTAACAAGCTAAGAAGATCTGTTTATTTGGGACTTCACAAGTGGTATTAGAGCTTGTGGAGAAACTCTAAATAAGAAGAACTTTATCAGATCTAGATCTCTTCCCAAAATACACAATGTTTGGTGATTAGTTCCCTGCACACAAATTTAGCCTCCAGTCTAGAAATCTTCTCAAATTGGTGTCTACTATTAAACGTACTATCCATCAAGATGGTTGTGAAATATACCTTTGGAGCTATGCGGATGGTAAGTCAATATCTCACTAATACATAATTTAGTTTGTGTGCAAGTGATCTTTGTAATGGTGTATGGTCCCCTCTATACAAATGTAACAACTGAATTGAAAAAGTTGTTGAAACATGAAGTACCTCAAAAGAACTGCTTCAAGAACTATCTCACAAAGATTACAATAGTGAAAGAAAGTTAAAAGCACTTTTTTATTTTGGCTATTCTATGTGTATAATGACCATGGGTTATGGTATTAACAGGAATGCAGAAAAGATCTTTGTGTAGGCATAACTGCGCCATATCATAGAGTATATTTGGTAGGCCAATGTTAAATTTATATATGTAGATTGCAGCAGAATGATTTGACAGCCCACAATTTGAAAACTATTCCTGTATCTGACACAGAAGGCTAGATAAAGATATGATAGTGTTAAAAAAACTTATCAGCCTTCTAGAAGTTCATGGTGCAGCTGTTCCTAATGAAGATGCAAATCAGAAATTTTTAAGAGCTCTACCTTCATCATGGAACAATGTAGCCTTGATTATGAGGAACAAAGAAGTAGGTATATAGGATTTGGTATTGATGTTATTTTTCCAAAATAACCATAAAGTGTTTGAAGCTGATGGATATCAAAGGTTCCTCTGGTCATCTTCAAAACTCTCAGAATGTGGCCTTTCTCTCTACAGAAGACACTAGCAGCAGTAATGAAGTTATAATATGCTTAATGGGGTTTTTTCTGCATTCGGTCATTAATTCTTAGGACGAGCCTTCTTATCATTCATCATAATGTGATCTAATGTTCTCATTCTTTGATAATCAGTCAAATAGTCCACAACTGGATGATGAAGACCTAAGCAGATTGGATCATGTTGATTTAGGAAGAATGACCTTAAATGGCCATTGTGAGTGGCCATGCTTTCTATGAGGTTTAAGTGATTTTATAAGAAGACTGGAAGGAACTAATGTTTTAATGTGTTCAATGTGCAAGAACACATATAGGTTTGATATAATAAGGTTGATCTGTCTTGAAACTGTCGTGTAAGGGAGCCAATTTTAACAAGGAATGTAGTAGTCAGTCCAAGAATATCTATAGGGAAATGATAGAGATGAGCAGCGGTTTTAGTGATCTAGGGACAACTACTCAGATAGGAACATGTTAACGCAGTTATGGAGACTCTGATGCATTGGTGGTCTTGGTTCAGGATAATGCATTTGATTGTCCAAGATGGACTGGGATATGACTGGAGTTATATAGCCAAATGAACCAACTGATGTTTGCTCTCATGGCTACACTTTCAAACTCCTCATGGTCTGAACACAGGGTACATATTGTTCTAAAATACTGTGTGAAAACATATGAGAAACTTCAAAAAAAACTGTTGCTGAACTCGAACAAAACTCCTTAGTATAGGCTAATCTAGATTTTAGCTTATCAATTAGGCCTAGAATATGTAGAGGCTCAATTAGTTGTTCATCAGAAAAATGAAGCGGTCTATGAAGAAAAGATTGCAGTCTTAGAATTTGAAGTAAAAGACAAAAATAATGCTGTAACTAGACTTAAAAATCAGCTAGATGAATCTTAGAGAATAAGATGATTGAAAAGCTAAAACTGAACAGTTTGAAACATCGTCTAAAAGACTTAAATATACTGTTAATAGTCAAAAGTTCTAAGATAAAAACTGGTCTTCTGATTGAGATCATTGAAATAAAAAATGATTCAAGTGGTAGTGATTTTGTTTAATAGTATATTTAGATAGGTCGTTCATGTGATGGAGGATGACAAATCAATAAAATGATAGGTTCAAAAAGGATGTGTGGATATATGTTGTGATCTCCTCCTCTTTTAACTGGGTACTGCATGCCTCTAGTCGTCTTGAGTTAGTACTGCTCTAGTATCTATCTTTACTACTGCTGGTTATATTGATTATGCCTGCTAAAGACTGAAGAAACTAGACTTATGTATTCAGCTACTGCTAGTTATAATAGTTAGTACTGCCAATACAAAATGTTAGTTTATTAGTATTGTTAATATAAAAAGTTAGTATTGCTTATGTGATATGCATGAGATATATTAGGAATAGATATGCATGATCACTTAACGCCTTTCTGTAAAGACCCCATTAGGTTTTTTCTAGGTGTATAAAAGGAACCCTACGGCATAGTTAGAGATATATCAATTTTCATAGAAAACACATATCTCATAGTTAGTTATTCTGTAACCTTGGCAGAATATTTGCAATCAATATATTCAAGTTTAGTATTCATTGTTCTTCTTAGTATTGCAAGTTAGATTCCGCATAACTTGTAGTATTTACAATCATAGTTTCTCTTATAGTTAGTTTGGATTTATCCAGGTTAACTAAGCTTTAACAAGCTAAGAAGATCTGTTTATTTGGGACTTCACAAGTGGTATCAGAGCTTGTGGAGAAACTCTGAATAAGAAGAACTTTATCAGATCTAGATCTCTTCCTAAAATACACAATGTCTGGTGAAGAACCTGCAACACAAATAGCACCAGTAGAATCTCCTCAAATGGTGTCTACTGTAAAACTTCCTATCCTCAAGAAGGGTGAATATACCCTTTGGAGCATGAGGATGGAGCAGTATCTCACTAACACAGATTATAGTTTGTGGCAAGTGATCTTGAATGGTGATGGTCCTATACAAGTAACAACTGATGAAAAAGGTGTTGAAACTGAAGTACCTCCAAAGACTGCTCAAGCACTATTACAAAGACAAAGAGAAAGAAAAGTTAAAAGCATTTTTATTTTGGCTATTCCTAATGAGTATCAACTGAGGTTCCATGGAATAAAGGATGCAAAGTCTTTGTGGGCTGCTATCAAGAGTAAATTTGGTGGCAATGTTAAATATAAGAAGATGCAGAAGAATGTTTTGAAGCAACAATTTGAAAACTTTTCTGTATCTGACACAGAAGGCTTAGATAAAGCATATGATAGGTTAAAAAAACTTATCAGCCTTCTAGAAGTTCATGGTGCAACTGTTCCTAATGAAGATGCAAATCAGAAATTTTTAAGAGCTCTACCTTTATCATGGAACAATGTAGCCTTGATTATGAGGAACAAAGATGGTATATAGGATTTGGATATTGATGATCTATACAATAACCTAAAAGTGTTTGAAGCTGATATCAAAGGTTCCTCTGGATCATCTTCAAACTCTCAGAATGTGGCCTTTCTCTCTACAGAAGACACTAGCAGTAGTAATGAAGTTAATACTGCTAATGGTGTTTCTACTACATCAGGCCATAATTCTTAGGGACAAGCCTCTTCATCATCATATACTGATGATCTAATGTTCTCATTCTTTGCTAATCAGTCAAATAGTCCACAACTGGATGATGAAGACCTAGAGCAGATTGATCATGATGATTTGGAAGAAATGGACCTTAAATGGCAGGTGGCCATGCTTTCTATGAGGGTTAAGCGATTTTATAAGAAGACTGGAAGAAAGTTAATCTTCAATGGCAAAGAACCTGTAGGTTTTGATAAAACTAAGGTTGAATGCTTTAACTGTCATAGAAGGGGCCATTTTACAAGGGAATGTAGAGCACCAAGAAATCAAGGGAACATGAATAGAGATGCAGGGTATAGGAGCAGGGACAACACTAGAAGGACTGTACCAGTGGAGACCTCTGATGCATTGGTTGTTCAGGACAATGCTTTGATTGTCCAAGATGGACTGGGATATGACTGGAGTTATATAGCTCAAGATGAACCAACTGAGTTTGCTCTCATGGCCTACACTTCAAACTCCTCAGGGTCTGACACAGAGGTACAATCTTGTTCTAAAAACTGTGTGAAAACATATGAAAAACTTCAAAAACAGTTTGATGAACAACGACAAACTCTTAGTAAGGCTAATCTAGAAATTATAGCTTATCAATTAGGCCTAGAATATGTAGAGGCTCAATTAGTTGTTCATCAGAAAAATGAAGCGGTCTATGAAGAAAAGATTGCAGTCTTAGAATTTGAAGTAAAAGACAAAAATAATGCTGTAACTAGACTTAAAAATCAGCTAGATGAAACCTTAAGAGAAAAAGATGATTTAAAAGCTAAACTAGAACAGTTTGAAACATCTTCTAAAAACTTAAATATACTGATTAATAGTCAAATAAGTTCTAAAGATAAAACTGGTCTAGGATATGGAGATCAATTAAATAAAAATGATTCAAGTGGTAGTGAATTGTTTAATAGTATCTTTGATAGTCGTTCAAGTGATGGAGATGACAATCAAACAAATGATAGGTTCAAAAAGGATAATGGATATCATGTTGTTCCTCCTCCTTTAACTGGGAACTGCATGCCTCCTAGTCGTTCTGAGTTAGTACTGCCAGTACTACTTTACTACTGCTGGTTCAAGATTGATACTGCTGCTAAAGACTGAAGAAATAGACTAAGTAATTAGTACTGCTAGTTATAATAGTTAGTACTGCCAATACAAAATGTTAGTTTATTAGTATTGTTAATATAAAAAGTTAGTATTGCTTATGTGATATGCATGAGATATATTAGGAATAGATATGCATGATCACTTAACGCCTTTTGTAAGCCCATTAGAGTTTTTCTTAGTGTATAAAAGGAACCCTGCGGCATAGTTGGAGATATATCAATTTTCATAGAAAACACATATCTCATAGTTAGTTATTCTGTAACCTTGGCAGAATATTTGCAATCAATATATTCAAGTTTAGTATTCATTGTTCTTCTTAGTATTGCAAGTTAGATTCCGCATAACTTGTAGTATTTACAATCATAGTTTCTCTTATAGTTAGTTTGGATTTATCCAGGATAACTAAGCTTTAACAAGCTAAGAAGATCTGTTTATTTGGGACTTCACAGGTGCATTGACAAGTTTCTCCTTTAACAAGTTGAATGCTTTTATACACTCAGAACAGAAAACAAATGGGGCATCTTTCTCTAATAGTTTGGTCATCGGAAGCGAAATTTTAGAGAAGTCTTTAATGAAACGCCTATAGAAACCGGCGTGCCCTAAAAACTTTGAACATATTTGACCGATGTAGGTTGAGGTAATTTGGCAATGGCGTCAACCTTTGCCTTATCAACCTCCATTCCGTTCTTAGAGATTTTATGGCCCAACACAATGCCCTCCTTCACCATGAAGTGGCATTTCTCCTAGTTTAAGACCAAATTAGATTCCTTACATCTAGCTAACATTTTGTTCAGATTAGAAAGACAATGGTCAAAGGAGTCACCAAAAACAGAGAAGTCATCCATAAATACTTCCATATAATCCCATACCATGTCATGAAAAATAGCTAGCATGCATCAATGAAAAGAACCTAGAGCATTGCATAGTCCAAAGGGCATTCTTCTATATGCAAATGTACCATAAGGACAAGTGAATGTCGTTTTCTCTTGATCCTCAGGTGCTACAGGAATTTGAAAGTAACCTGAAAAACCATCAAGAAAGCAGTAGAACATGTTCCCAGATAATCGTTCAATCATTTGATCAATAAAAGGTAAAGGGAAATGGTTCTTTCTTGTGGCATCATTCAATCGTCTGTAATCGATACAGACTCTCCAACCAGTCACCGTTCTTGTAGGAATCAACTCATTCTTTTCCTTGGTGACAACAGTCATACCCCCTTTCTTGGGGACCACATGCACGTAACTTACCCACGGACTATCAGAGATTGGGTAAATCATTCATGCATCTAAAAGCTTAATCGCTTCCTTTTTCACCACATCTTGAACCTTTGGATTGATTCTTCGTTGTGGTTGCACCACTGGTTTGTACTCATCTACCAGAAGGATTTTATGGGTGCAGTAGGAAGGATTTATACCTTTTATATCAGATAATTTCCATGCAATAGCTTCTTTGTTTGCTTTCAAAACTTCAATAAGCTTTTCTTTCTCATTTCCTGTTAAATCGGATGATATAATAACAGACAGCTTTGATTCGCTTTCGAGAAAAGCATATTCCAAATGTGGCGGAAGGTCTTTGAGCTCAAGAACCGGAGGCTCTTTAAAAGACGTCTTCGGTTTCCCTCTTGTACCACTTTCAATCTCTTCTTCTTTGTTTGGCCTTGAAGATGGATCATTCTCAATCAAGTATGCTAGTTCTTCAAGAACCTCTTCATTACTCATGTTCATATCCTCTCCTCCAATAAAATTGGTGTCAAACAAGTCTTCTTTAAAGATTTCTTGGAAATTCTCTTCAACAAGGGGTTCAATCGTATCGATGTAATAAAGAGCGTCGTCTTGCTTAGGAGAATATTTCATGGATTTGTCAATATAAAAGATTACCTCTTCACCATCGACTAGTAGAGTCATTTTCTTCTCATAGACATCTACTAAACAACGAGAGGTGGACAAGAATGGTCGACCTAGGATGAGAGGAACTTTGCTATCCTCATCCATGTCTAATATGACGAAATCCACCAAAAATACAAATCGGTCAACCTTAACCAACAGGTTTTCAATGATTCCTCGCGGATATTTTATCGACCTATCTGCGAGTTGAATGGTCATACGTGTCGGTTTTGGTTCACTAAGACCAAGCTTAGCATACATTGAGTAAGGCATCAAATTAATGCTAGCTCCTAAGTCTGCCAAAGCATTATGCACACTTAAGTTTCCGATTAGGCATGGGATGGTAAAACTTCCTGGATCAGACATTTTCTTTGGTAATTTTCCATCCAAAACGGCAGAACATTCCTCACTCATTATGACAGTAGACAAGTCCTCTAACTTCTTTTTATTAGTTAGGAGGTCCTTTAAGAATTTCGCATATTTTGGCATTTGTGAGAGGGCCTCAACAAATGGCAAGTTAATGTGCAATTGCTTGAATAAGTCGAGGAACTTACCATACTGTTCTGCCTCCTTCTCTTTCTTGTACCGTCCAAGATATGGAAGCTTTGGTTCGTACGGTTTAAGAGGAGTTTTGACATGTGTTGTGCTCGGAGAGCTTTGGGATTTCACCTTGTCATTTTCCTCTTGGTTTACTGGGTTGACAACATTTTCGTTAGATGGGAAAGGAGGATCAGTAGTTTGCTTACCACTTCGGGTTGTAACAGCATTCACATGTGCATTTGGATTAGTTTCCGTGTTACTTGGTAAGCTTCCTCTTTGCCTTTGAGATAACAACTTTGAAAGTTGCCCACTTGGGTTTTTAATTCATGAATTGAGGCTTGTTGATCCTTCATAATAGCATTTTGTCCAGCGATGTATTGAGTCATCAATTCTTCAAAATTGAACTTCTTTTCGACATGCTATTGTTGAGGTTGTTGGAATGGTGTGCGGTTGGCCTGGTAGAATCCCGTAGGACCTTGCTTGTATGACAAGTTGTTACTGTTTGGCCCACCAGCATGAAAATTACCTTGCCTTTGGTTCACCCAACAAGCATCCTCAGATGAGCTCATTGGTTTGTCATCATAATCCCTTGTCAAATGAGGACCACCACAACTCTCACAACCTACTTGCATTGCTACGACGGTAGCATTCAGCTTATCAAACTTCTTATTAAACATAGCCATCTGATTAGTCAAGGCGGCTATTTCACTCACTCCATCAGCTTCAACAACTTTTGATGTAGCTCTTCTACTCACTCCATCTTGTGGTGCATACCACTCATGCGTATGTACCGCAATGTCTTCAATCAATTTATAAGCTTTGTTGGGAGTCTTATGCATGATCGTTCCTCCAGCTGAGTTGTCAATCGTGTTTCGTGTAGGTTTATCGATACCTTTATAAAAAGTTTGCACGATCTTATGCTTACTGAGACCATGTTGAGGACATTGACGAAGATACTTCTTCAGTCGTTCCCAAGCCTCATAAAGTGTTTCACCCGGCATTTGAACAAAATTAGTGATTTCACTAAGCATCTTTTCGGATAAAGCGGGTGGAAAGAATCGGGCTAATAATCGCTCTTGCATTTGGTCCCACGTAGTGATGGAACCTGGTGCATTTGACTTGAGCCATTCTTTAGCAGTGCCCGTGAGAGTGAATGGGAATACGCGAAGCTTAATTGCGTCTCCATCGACATCCTTGATTTTAAAAAGCTCGCAAATTCCCAAGAATGTGTCGATGTGATCGTTCACATCTTCACCTAAAGCGCCACTGAATTGGCATTGATTAAGGATCATGTGTAAGAATTGACCCTTAATTTCGAAGTTGTCGACCGTGAGTGCAGGACGAGTGATTGCGGAACTCGCTCCTGTTCGAGTGGTTTTGGCCAAATCGGCCATCGTGCGGTCATCGTCTCCCATCTCTTCCTCTTCTTTTGTTTGAAATTCAGATTCTAATGCGAACTCAAATTCGAAATCCTGTTACGAGGTTCCTTCGGATTCAACTACTCGCTCTATCTTATTTAGTGTGCGAAAGACTAGTTCGGGATTGGAAAGTGGTAATACGATTTCAGACGGATTTTTTCTGGTCATCCACTACACGGATGTGTAAGAATGACGAAAAACAAGTGAAAATAAAAAAATGAAAGTTACACAAAAATACTTAATACGATAGAAATGATAATATAAACAACTTTCAAAGGAATAAATTCTAAAGAAAGGATCGAACAACTAACAACTTAATCTATAACTCAAAATGAATACAATGTCCCCGGCAGCGGCGCTAAAAACTTGATGTGTATTTTTTGAGTTATATAATTTATATCTAGATTCTACCGGATGTTAAACTAATACACACGTAGGCAAGTGCACCTATCGTATGCTAGTATAACAATGGTAAGAACCGAGAGTCGTATCCCAAGACGGTATGATTGTTTTGAATTATAGATCTTGAATGCTAGTTAAACTAATTAACAATAAAACTAAAAGGTGGGAGTTGTTTTTGCTTATAAGATAAAGTATAAGCTACTTGAAAATAGATTTAAAAACTAAATAATAAATAAAGAGCGACAAAAGAAATGGAGTTGCAAACAATTGATGAAAAATGTATTCACTTAGACTCGATTCCCCCTAGACTTTGGATAACAATATGATTAAGCAAAAGATAAGATTATGTTATATGGTGATTTCTATTGTAGAAAATACTCCTCTGTCGACTTGTCTAGACCTACAACTATTGGAAAGCTAATCCGAATGTCTTCGCGACAACCACCGCAAGTCATGCATTAAGCCTATTCAACTGATTAATGAGATTTAATGGAATATGTTTTAGGGTGAAAAACATATAATGATAACAATAGTTGTCACTACTTGCAATCATGCACACATGTTCAAATTAGATAAATTAATGTCTCAAATCCTATTACCATGTCTAGTCTCAAGCCCTAATTATTTAATTGCTGAAACAATTAAGAATAAATAGCATACACATACGGATTGTCATCATGATATGCATACAATACCCACGATAAGAAACAATAATAATCATAATCAAACACACATGGTTCTTTATTAAACTCAATAATCATCCATATAACGAGTAATTAAATCATAAAAAAATGTTATCCATCATATAAGGTTCATCTACTCTAAGCGAATACTAAAGGTTTAGCCGAACATGATAAAAATAACAAAAATAGCAAGGATAAAACAAAGGTTCGACATGATATTATAATAATAAAAGTTCAAACCCGAATTCTTTTTTTGTTGTTGTTGCCGTCTCTAGTTTCTGCTCTTCTTTTGTTGTATAGAATAACCAAGCTGCTACTTTTTTATTTTTCTTTATCGGCTGCTAACTCCTCCTTGGAACGAATTGATATCAAAAAGTGGATGAGCTCCTTTTTTTATTCCTTTGTCGGCTTCTCCTATTCTTATCTGCCACCATATTCTGTCTGCCGAATATGCATTTATAGGGATCAATCCCTATTTGTTCCTTCCTGTCCACGAAACACACACTCATCTTGGGCTTTTCTTTGTTTCTTGTCCACGTCTAAAGTAGCTAAGGCCCAAGCCATGGCATTAATTTTTTTATTAGAATAAGGCCTTAGTAAAATAATAACTTAAAATCAAATTTAAAGGTTCAATTCACGAGCTGCTCTATTCAGCCCATAAACGCACATTCCAACATCAGAATTTCGTTTAGCTTGTGACATAAATGTGAAGATATCTTTTTCCTCTTTCCGTGGCCTTTTGAATCAACTAAAACAAAGCTCGGACGAAGTTATGGCCAAATCATTAAGACACGTCTAAACCTTTCACTCTTCATTATGTTACTTCATTTCTTTTCTCTTTTCGTGTCTTTTCACCATTTGCTCCATATAAACACTAAAATACACATTAGAGCAATAAAGCATCATATCTAATCAAAATAATGTAAAAAGGAGCAATTTATCATGGACATTTGATAGCGAAAACATATATAAATTAGAAGCTATCATCTCAGTTAGAGAAGATTTGTACAGGTGCATATCAAATTTGGGAAGGGAACTAGCCTCCAGAGCGGGGTTGACCGGCTCAACATCCGGAAGGTTAAGATCGTTAGACTCCTCTAGCGACATAGTAAAGGATCTGGAGGGAAGGAAACCCATCGACTAAAAAAGAGAGGGAAGGAAAACACACCTGAAGGAAGAAATAGAGGAAGGCAGAAGTCGAGCGGAGTAAAGCAGTGAAAAGAAGTGTAATCGTAAAAATAAGGGGAGGCACGCTATTTATAGAGGAAATGAAGGGAACATCAAAGGTCGTGTCGTGTCAGAGACCGATGTGGTTCAATCACAACCACAAACAGAGACCACCTAGACACGTGGCATGATCTCAGGTACTAAGGTGCGATCCAGCTGTCATTTTTAACCCTCAGTAAATTATGATACCTGTCTTGTAGTCCATTAATTACAAATTGGGACGAAAGGCCCACGACCCCCCTAAAAAAAGATAAAATAAGAGGGCGGGAAAAACACGAGAAAAGTCAAGTGTTATACCAACACTTGTGTTGATACAACACTGGGGGGGACATGTTCGTGTATATGGCCGCTAGGACCAAGCCGATGGGCCATCCTAGAACCCAGCGGCCCATATCTAACCTACTGGTGCTGACACGACATATAAATGGATAAGTATATGGAAATCTCGAGAAAGACCAACACATTCTATTAACAAGAAACCTCTTAATAACCATCTGTCCATGGTAAGGACCGAGCGCGTGCATACCAACCCGGGATTTAAGAGATCTTGTCTGCCACGTGGGTACGCAGCCTGACAAATGCATACAGTAATTCGGCGCTGCCATTCCCTAAATGTCAGGAACAGTAACTATCAACAGTACTCGGGGTAGTATAAATACCCCAAGCACATTCAATGCAATCCATCTACACACACCACATTTATTATACTTGCATCATGCCTAACGGCCGTATCAATATCAAATACTTACTCTCACGTCGGAGCTTAGTCCTGGGATAAAACCCGGGGCGAGGCTAACGCGCGTTGTCTTCTCGACAGGCTTGCTGAGCATCAAGATTCCAGAGGAGGGCAACTCTCATACTTCCTAGCGGATCTTTGCATCAACAATCGCCGAACTCACGCCACAAAACATACTCTATGTAAAAAAAAACATAATCCACAATGTACTCACAAGAAACAATTTTTTTTTAAATGAAGCAAATGACCAAACCATCTTCAAATTAGCCAACCGAGCGTTATATTATACGTTTGCAGTGGTTGTCGGTGCGTGATGGTGATGCCAACTCCGAAACTCCCCCAACTACGCATGAATATGTCTTTCATTAGAGCATTGGGTGTAGTAACACAATTAACACCAAAAAGCGCTACTACCTCATCATTTCTACATTTAACACCAACACACCAAAATACTCTATCACTAGTAACATGTTATAACACCATGCCATATGGGATTAACACCCAATGTGGCGTTAGTATACCTATTGCTCTTACAGTTAGTCTTAAACTAAAAAAAAAAAGTTTGAGCCGGTCCAAACAGCCCATCGGCCCAAAAAAGTAGGTTATATATTATAGGACCCCAATCGAAATATGTATGTCGTTTTACGAAAGAATAATCTCAAAAACCCCAAACCCCACTTTTCATCTTCTTTCACTTTTATTAAACAGCTGCTGCTCATCCTCCTTCTTAACCTCCACCTTCAATCGGTATAATTTAACCTTTTTTATTACTGTATTATTTTAACAACGTGAATTTCTTTTAATTCACGACTGTTAACTGATTTGCTTTAATTTGTGTGTTTTGATATAGTTAAATTCTTTTATGATGTTGAAAAGTATGTAAGTGAGATTGTAATTATTGCGTAATGAGACGATTCGGTTTAGGATAACCGCCTGTTTTGGTTTATGATTGTTAATTGATTTGTTTTAGCTGATGGATAATGTCATGAATTATAATAAGCTTGCAGCCCAAGTTTATATTTAATTAGGAAGTTTTTAAGTGGGCGTGGCTTATGAGCTTATTTGATTTCGGCTTATATAACATAAGCCCCAATTTACCGGCTTATTTTGAGACTTGTGCGCTTATATAAGTTTATTACAATATGATAAACTTATATAAGCCTATAAGTCTCAATATAAGCCAGAAAATTGAAGCTTATGTTATATAAGCCGAAATCATATAAACTCATAAGCCCACATATAAGCCAAAACAAACACCCCCTTAGTTGATGGATAAAGTCATAAAATAAGCTTGCAACCCAAGTTTTTGCATTCTGAGCTACGTTTGATTATTGAATTTTTAATAGAGAAGCCTAGAGTCGAGAATCATCTTCTGGTCAAGTAAACTATATTACCCATGTCCGGCAATGCATATTGTCAATTGCCTAATCCGTAGCTGCTTGGCACATGTAATCTTAGGGCCGTAAACGAATCTGACAAACTGAGCCTTGTTCATGTTCGTTCGTTTAACTTTAACCCGGACGATTGAACGGACACAAACGGAAGGATTTTCTTCTTCATGTTCGTTCATTAAGAAATAAGGTTGTTCGTGTTCGTTTATGTTCGTTCGTTAAGAGATTAAACGAACATAAACGGACGTACATAAATGAACATATGAAGACAAGAAAATTAAGTACACAATATTGTGTTTTATGTGTGTTCATATGCTTAAGTATACCGATTTTTAAAGTATATAACATTAATACACTATATGCGACCATAAACAAATAAACGAACATTAAATAACGTGTAATCGGACGTTCATGAACATAGATGAACGGACAAGATATTTGTTCATGTTCGTTCTTTTAGCTAAACGGACATTAATTCGTTCATATGATAAATGAACGAACATTTTTACCGCACGGTTCATGGAATGTTCAGTTCATTTGATAAATAAACGAACGTTCGGTTCATTTACAGCCCTATGTAAACTGACACACATTTGCTTTGATCCATGATTGTTGACTTTTTTTTTAATAATTAAAGTATAATTAATGTGTACTTTGATGTTATGCTAGAGGATTCAGTATTTATTAGTATAGATTAATATGTGTTAAATTATGTCAGCTCGGATTTTTAGCTAACGAGATTGTAATGTTAGGGCAAAGAAGATCCAATTTAGGTTTTTCTCGTCGGAAATAGGAGCGGCCACCATGTCGGGCGAGACTCCAGCGAATCCAGATGTGAAACTTACGGAAGAGGAACTTGAGAGGAAGAAGAAGAAAGAAGAGAAGGTAGTGTCGGTTTGGCTGTTAAATTTGAGTTTAGCCACTTTTTGCGTCTTGTCGTTTACATATTTGCTGTTTGGGTATGCAGGCGAAAGAGAAGGAGTTGAAAAGACTAAAGGCTGCACAAAAAGCTGAAGCAGCTAAACTTAAGGTATTATTGTTAAGCAATATCTTAATTTAATGAATTTGCGTATGTATATGGATTTGAATTTGTGTAATTTTGATATTGACTTGATTTAATTGATTGCACTCAAGGCTCAACAAGGGTCCGCTTCTTCAAAAGCCCTTAAGAAGAAGCACGAGAGGGCTAATGCAGGAGAAGACAATCCTGAAGACTTTATTGACCCACAAACACCTGTGGGTGAGAAGAAGAAACTCTCTCCCAAAATGGCGAAGGAGTTCCTTTCTGATGAAGTGGAGAAATCGTATGTCTTATTGCTTCTTAGTTATTACAACATCCATCCTCTTCATGTTATTTCCCATTTTGTATTCATGATTTATTGCTTACCTTTAAGTTATTTGTTGGTAGATGGTACGCATACTGGGAAAAGTTAGGTCTCTTTGAGGCAGATGCTAACAGCGATAAACCGTCTTTCACAATCGTAAGGCTCTTGCACTTTATCTTTTATATATGCCTAAGGATGTTACAAGTCCATTGATTAGTATAATTTGTTTGTAACGTCTTATTTATGAGTAAAATTGTAAATGCAGGTTCTTCCACCTCCTAATGTAACTGGAGCCCTGCACATTGGGCATGCTCTTACTGCTGCTATCGAGGTTTCATGAGTTGCACCCATTGTTTATATCGTAATTGTTTGTTTTCAGTTTCCGTCTTTTATTAGTAACTAATTACCATTTATACAGGACTCAGTTATTCGTTACAAGAGAATGTCAGGATACAATACTTTATGGGTGCCTGGAATGGACCATGCAGGGATAGCAACTCAGGTTGATTTGACTTCTAAAAAACTAGTGTTGGTATTATAGGTGGAAAAAGGGGCAGGTGGGTTGGGTTGTGTCATGGGTCAGAATAGGTAGTCTTTTTGTTATGTGCCGCTTTGAACTGAAATTTTGTAAGTTTTTAAAATTATTATTGTTTCACAAGTGTGATTAAAAGGTTATATTGTTTCAACGATAATCAATAGTTTAAAGAAAGTGATTTAGGATGATTTATGCATTACGTATACACTTCAAATTTATGTTTGACCATTTTAAGATAAAATATAACCGAGTTGGACCATTCGTTAGTAAATTAGGTTGGAATTGCCAGTTTGCCTTTCCTAACTAATATCTGATATGGCAATTGGGATACAATTGTTTGTTACTCCTTTTATCCATCTTATGTCTTCCCGTATGTGTGTTGTTACTTGTTAGTTTCTTATATTCGTCTGACACTGCCTCCCTTTTTAGGTTGTGGTGGAGAAAAAAATAATGAGAGAAAGGCAATTAACCCGTCATGATCTGGGCCGAGAGAAGTTTGTAGCTGAAGTGAGTTTGACTTGCATATATATTATTCATTAGAAGTTATGGTTGTTAGACTTCTGAAGAGTTATGTTATTTTGGTATTGGTGATAGGTATGGAAGTGGAAAGAGGAGCATGGGGGCACTATATTAACACAACTGAGGCGTTTGGGTGCATCTCTAGATTGGTCACGTGAGGTAAAATTCAGTAAGCAAATTTATTTCTTTTTTTCTTAATTATTGTTGCCGGTTTCATTTGAATTCTGAACCAAATTTTGTATGCTCATTATTATTTTGGTATTTAATGGCAGTGCTTTACAATGGATGAGAAAAGGTCAAATGCCGTAACAGAAGCATTTATCAGGCTTTACAAGGAGAAACTTATTTATAGGTACCATTGACATTTTAAAGGTTTTACCCTTCCTGGTGTTTGTCAAATTGGGGTTTGATTTTTCTTTGTTGATCCACCAATAATCTCACTGATTTGAAAAAAAATGGTCTATGAATTTTTATTTTTGCTTAAAAAATGCGCTTTGAGAGACTCTCGACCCATTCAACCTGCTATAGATGAAGCGTAGCTTGAATCAACCATTTCATTAGGAAATAGGTCAAAATTCTCACCTGTATATTCTGTACAAAAAACATGATTTTCTTTATGTTATCATTATATGCACGAGGAGACCATGATTAGGCTTGTACAATTGTTGGAATTGGTAGTTTGGTAAACCTTTAATTGATTATTCTTGTAATTTTATTTGACTGGCTTTTCTTTTTGTACTTTTTCAGAGATAAACGATTAGTCAACTGGGATTGTGTTCTGAGGACAGCCATATCAGATATCGAGGTAGGCAATGCCACTTTCTCTTGACATTTAATGGGTGTCAGATGTGCATTTTGGATTTGGAAGTGGTTATGTTGTTAAAAAAATGGGAATCCAAACTTTAGTTATGATAATCAGTTTGGTAATGGAAATCTAAACACCCCTGTAGGTGCGAAATGATATCTATTCTAAAGTCGTGCTGATCTGTTTTTAGGTAGATTACATTGATATTAAAGAGAAGACACCTCTGAAGGTTCCCGGGTATAAAAACTTGGTGGAATTTGGTGTTTTGACATCATTTGCATACCCATTAGAGGAAGGTCTTGGTGAGATTGTCGTGGCTACTACTAGAGTTGAAACAATGCTGGGAGATACTGGTATTGCTGTTCATCCTGAAGATCCAAGATACAAACATCTTCATGGAAAGTTTGCTTGCCATCCATTTAATGGAAGGAAACTTCCTATAGTTTGTGATGCTATACTTGTTGACCCAAAATTTGGAACTGGTGCAGTCAAGGTAAAATGATTTGTTAAAAAACTAGATGTGGCAAATTGGGCAGGTAGGTTGCCGGAACGTGTTATTGTTAATGGTCGGGTTGAGCTGGACCAACCCATGAACACTCTTTTTTATACTTTTTACACTCCATCAAAAGGGATCAACTTTCAAAAGTATAAATAGGATCATGCCTTATTGATAAAGTGACTTTGAATGGTTTTTTACACATTTAAATACACTTCAAATGATTGTCAGCCCATTTGACTTGTTCGAGAAAAGAATATAACCAAAACCAACTCAATTTTAGGTAAACGAGTCAAAATATCACCTCTATTGATGTCCATGCAAACTTTTATTGGTCTTTTAGTTGCATATTTCATTATGATGATTAAAAGGGTGTTATTGCAGATAACCCCAGCTCATGATCCAAATGATTTTGAAGTTGGAAACCGACATAAACTGGAATTCATTAACATTTTCACTGATGATGGAAAGATTAACAGTGATGGAGGCTCAGATTTTGTAGGGATGCCACGATTTGAAGCTCGTGTGGCAGTAACCGAGGCTTTAAAATCTAGGGTAATCATACATTATCCATCTGTAAAATATGATCTGATAAGGGTTCCTCCTGTGTTTTAATATCTATCTATTCTTTACATATAGGGACTCTATAGAGGGGAAGAGAAAAATGAAATGAGGCTAGGGGTTTGTTCTAGAACCAATGATGTGATTGAGCCTATGATAAAGCCTCAGTGGTATGTTGACTGTAAAAGTATGGGCAAGGAAGCTCTTAATGCTGTCACGGATGAGACAAAGAAAATTGACATAATTCCAAAGCAATATGTTGCCGAGTGGAAAAGGTCAGTCTGAATAACTTATTTGATTTATTTTTCTACCTGCAACTTAGAGATGGCAAAATGACATTTTTTTGTATGGTTGAAAGATATTTGGATGGTTGGGTGTACCCGAACATCTTATTTATTTATTAAATTATGTGACCTCTGTATACTTTGTTAATTCCAATATCTAAATGCACCAAATTCAGCGACAACTCTTGCAAGATATTGTTCGACTTATAAGACATCTATGAGTGGCAAAATGAATGCGTCGGGTCACGGGTATAGACGGGTCACTTAGGAGCACGGTCCGTGTCAAACGGGTCTTGGGTCGGGTTGGCCCATCGGGTTTTTAACAGATTTTTTATGTGGGTGAAAAATGAAAAAAAATGAGAAGAGGTATTCAGTTTTTTTTAACCCGCTACCGCCCAAGAAAACCCATCACCTTATAAATATTACCCAACTTGACCCAAAAATAACCAATGGGTCTAAAATTGCCACATCTAGAGACATCCCTTTG
Organism: Tanacetum coccineum; assembly: GCA_026074375.1. Classification (NCBI taxonomy): domain Eukaryota; kingdom Viridiplantae; phylum Streptophyta; class Magnoliopsida; order Asterales; family Asteraceae; genus Tanacetum; species Tanacetum coccineum. The sequence goes on along the minus strand of BQNB010020102.1, from coordinate 4,444 downwards.
TTTAAAATAGGCTAGATGCCTTGCAGAAGCCTACTTATCGGTAGCTGCTAGAGCTGCAGGATGGGTGGTCAGGCGGGTCGGGTAACAGGTCAAAATTTGTGTTGGTTAAAAAGAGCCTGGTTTTGACATACAAAAAAACATCATAACTATGTTACTCTGTATAGTGAATGCTATTTAGGGGGTTGTATGCTTTAAAAATAGAGTTTCTACGCCTTTTTCACCCGTGTCCCTTTTAAGACTTTTTGAGTGATCAGTTTGAGATAAAACACTACCCAAATCAACCAATTTACATAATTGGGAGTTTGGGACAACTCTACCTCTAGTAGCTGTTCAGTTTGTCAGTTATCATTTATCCTATATCCCAATGTGCATCCCTTTAGCTGCAAGCTCTTATAAATTAAAGGTTTATTGCATTTGCATTCTGACAGATGGCTTGAAAACATCCGTGATTGGTGTATTTCAAGGCAGCTATGGTGGGGCCATCGTGTTCCTGCATGGTATGTTACATTAGAAGAAGATGAACGTAAGGAACTTGGGGCCTACGAAACCCATTGGGTGGTTGCAAGAAATGAGAAAGAGGCGGAGATGGAGGCTAACCGGATCTTTGCAGGGAAAAAGTTTCAATTGGCTCAAGATCCTGATGTTCTTGACACCTGGTTTTCTTCCGGGCTTTTCCCACTATCTGTACTGGGGTGGCCCGATGAGACCCAAGATTTGAAGACTTTTTATCCAACTTCTGTTCTTGAAACCGGGCATGATATCTTATTTTTTTGGGTTGCTCGTATGGTGATGCTTGGCATGAAATTGGGAGGTGATGTACCTTATACAAAGGTAATATTATGAACATATATGATTTCTAGTATTAGCAGTAAACTTTGCTCTAGTTTAATGTAGAAAAGGAATCTTTTTGGAATATACTTGCACTCAATTTTTTTTAACTAATTTGTCTAAATTACATAATGATTTATCTTAATGATAATTGTTTTGTGTTTTAAACGTTATAAGTATATTTTAATCAGATTTTGTTTATGAAAAAGCCACATCAGCATATCCACCTACATGCCAGCATGTTAACGAGTCAAGAGGTTATGCTATGACTAGTATGGAGAACTTTTACTAGTTCAAATGACATGGGTGTACAAAGCCAGTATGTTACAATAAACATAATATATCTGAAAGCATGTTGCTAGTCTGTGACATTATCCCTTGAATATCTGACTATTATAAATATAGCAATTTAAGAATTGATATTTAATTATTCTATAGGTTTATCTACATCCCATGATTCGTGATGCACATGGGCGGAAGATGTCCAAATCTTTGGGCAATGTGGTGGATCCTATTGAAGTCATAGAGGGAAAAGAACTGAAAGAGCTTCACAAGAGACTGGAGGAGGGAAATTTGGATCAGTCTGAATTGAAGGTTGCCATAGAGGGACAGAAAAAAGATTTTCCTAAAGGCATTCCTAAATGTGGTGCAGACGCGCTTCGATTTGCTCTTGTCTCATACACAGCTCAGGTACCATCTCTATTAACCGAACGAACAGGTTTGGTTATGGGCCAAAACATGATAGATCCGAAACGCCCTCTGTCCACAGTCCAAGTTTTGTTGTCAGATAAAACGATTAAATAACCTTTTCTTTTATTAAAACGTTTAGGTGGTTTTTATGCTTAAAAAAAGCAATTTGGACGACTTTTGACCTTCCCAACTTTTATAGTTTCTAAGTTTACCCCTATGACCCAATAAAAGCTGGTAATATTTCGTATTAGTTTAAACAGGCCAAAAATGGGTTGTCTAAAAGCTCTTATTTTATATATTCAGTGTTTATGATAATTCCACAGTATTCTAGTTATTCGAGCTAAGCTATTTAGGAGGTTCTACGCGTTAAAAATACACTTTGGGTGAGTTGTAGCCATTTGACCCATATATGCTGAGAATTTTTTGGTACGGCTATTTTTTTAGTGAATAGTTGGTGTGTCACATACACGAGTATAATATAAATAAAACACTTTCAACAGTAAGCTAATTTGAATTAAATATATTTTACCGGGGGCACTTACCCCTTTACCCAAAAAAAGACACATTGAACTGTTTGATCTGTTTTTAGCTAAGTTTTTTTAACCGTTTCTAGCTAACCTATAACCTGAATTGACGTATTCATAACTAAAATGGAGCAAAGCTAACCTATAAGGCTATAACCTAATGTATATCTTGTTAGTGCCTTTTTTATTAAGTTTAATCCTTCTCCTGTGAATACTAAATTTTGCTGTTGCCTTTTTTTAGTCTGATAAGATAAATCTAGACATACAACGTGTGTATGGATATCGACAATGGTGTAATAAACTTTGGAATGCTGTACGATTTGCCATGAGCAAACTCGGGGACGATTATACCCCTCCATCAAAGATGGAACCAGAGAAAATGCCTTTTAGTTGCCAATGGATACTTTCTGCTCTAAACAAAGCTATATCAAAAACTATATCATCATTGGATTCTTACGAGTTCGCGGATGCATCGAGTGCTGTATATTTTTGGTGGCAGTCTCAGCTTTGTGATATTTTCATTGAAGTCATTAAACCTTACTTCTTTGGTGACGATGCATCAAAGGCATCTGCGAAAGGTCATGCACAGGATACTCTTTATGTGTGTTTGGATAATGGGTTAAGGTTACTTCACCCTTTTATGCCGTATGTTACTGAGGAGTTGTGGCAACGACTTCCAAAGCATTATGCACGAGAAAAGTCTATTATGATAAGCAAATACCCGTCAGTTACAGAGGTTAGATTTTGACTTAATTAGATACGCCTTTTATAATTCTGACTAATATCTACTCACCACTTGTAACATCAAATTAAGGCAGGTTGTTACTTATATTTTTGGGTTATACTTTTTTACAGTCCTGGACAAATGAAAGAGTGGAGTATGAGATGGATGTGGTCGAGTCTGCTGTGAAATCACTCAGATCAATTAGGGCAAATTTGCCCGCTGGTGAAAGAAATGAAAGGTACTTGGCTTACTAAACAGTTCCAAACTTTTTATATCTTTTGTTCTATTGATCTAAAATCTATGTCGCTAGAGGCGGCCAAATTGTCCGGCAAGGCATGTTAAGTAACGGGCTAACAGTTACCTTTTGTTACTGGATGAACAGACATCCGGTTGATTCGAGTTTTTGCTCAGAATTCGTTTATTATTATCTAATTTTTGTAAATATCCAGCATCTAGTATGAATACAAAAAGGTTATCTTTTTTTTAATAATTTAAAAATACAATTATCTAAGAGTGGTTTTATGCATTAAAAGAACACTTTGGATCACTTTGACCTGTTCGAGCCATTTGACCTTTTTTTATAATGCTGTTTTTTTGGTTAATTACCTAAATCAACCATATTTTTCTTGTAATTGGGCTGAAATTGTCATCTTTAAGTTAATCAGGTTGGTTTTGTCTTCAGTCTTTTCTAGATGCTTGATCTTCTTCTCAGTTTTCTAAACCCATTTGATACTTGTAAATTTGCTGATGGGGTTGAATAAGTGAGTATATTATGTATATCTACACTTTGTTCTAAAAGAACGTTCTCTTGGTTTCAGGCGAGCTGGTTTTGCAGTTTCTCGAACCGATCAAATTGCAGATCTTCTCAAACGGCATGAAATGGAGGTTCTGGCCCTAGCCAACTTATCATCGTTGACGGTATGCACATTTATCACACTCGCATATAAATGCACTTCTTTCTAGAATCTAGACTTCAATTGAATCTCTGACATGTTCATTTTTTCTCCTGTTTTCTGATAAGATAGTTGTCACACAATCTTAAGCTTATTTTTTCTTGTACAACACGCTTATGTCTCATACTTTGGATTTACAATTTCCAGGTACTAACTGAAAATGATGCTGCTCCCACCGGATGTGCAGTAGCTGTGGTAAACGAAACACTTTCTGTTTATCTAAAGCTGCATGGAGCTATTGATGTTAACAAGGAACGTGAAAAGCTCAACACAAAGTTGACAGAGTTACAGAAGTAAGAACTCTAACCATACCTATCATTACTGATTTCAAGCATCTTGTAATTAAATATAATACTCATATATATTAGTGCGATGGGTATTTAAATCTCTTCTAGAGTTGACAAGATAGGCCGTATCACCTTGGTTCAGTAACATGTCAAAATAGTTTAGGGTACAATTATTACCTAAATCTTTAAATAAAACGTTCTATGAGGTTGCATGCATTTAGAGTATTTTTTTTGAGAACTTGCGACCCATTTGACCAATTTCTGCCTTTCCTGTGTTTTTTACCCGGAACATAACCTGTATTTTGCTCATTCATGTGTAAATGGTCGAATCTGTCACCTATACTTGGAGGTATTGGCAATATCATTCATTGATCTTCTCATGTATGACCAGGCAAAGAGATACTTTAAACAAGGCTATGAGTGCTAAGAGCTATGAAG
>BQNB010020101.1:0-65931 GCA_026074375.1 Tanacetum coccineum | reverse complement strand
TTGTGTTATGATTATGTATGCTTTTGATGTCACACCATATTTGTAATACTTCTACCCTTTTGGGTCGGGGCGTTACACTATTACCTTTGGTTAAAATTTATATTATAAACTTTGAAGAAAATATTAATTATTAGTTTAGGGTAAAACAGTTATTCTGCAAAAAGTAAGAGAAAGAAAACATTAATAATTTTATTTTTCTTAAACTGTGTGTTTTTGTCGGGAGACAATTATTTTGAGACAAGGGAGTAGTTGAAAATGAAAAAAAGTAATTTATGTAATCTAACTTACCAGGAATGTTGTATTTGTGTTGTGGTTAAAATTAATTAGTCATTGTTATCAAGACTGTCAAGATCGCGAGTAAACTCGTAAGATTGTACGATCATATGTGCTCACTAGCTAGAATCGTGTAAGATCGTCATAGGATCGTATGTAAGATAGGATCGTAAGTAAGATCATGGGATCGAACATAAGATCGTAGGATCGACTCTCGATCCGATTTTACCATCTTATTATTTTATGCCAAAACCTTATATAAGGCTTGTATTTTTTTCTTCCTTACTATTATATTAATCTATACTATTATATTTTGGTTCTAAAGCCTTTTACAATATGTATATGTTGCTACCGTATAAAGCCATGATGAATATTCTAAACAAGAATTGAAATTTTATTTGTGTGTGGGATATGAAGTTAACGAAAAATTTGAAATAGATCACCTTTTTATGTTTTGTATCTTTGGCATGTTTATGTGTCGTGTCTTCTTTTTCCTTTCTCATCGAATCGTTTAGTTAGCTATGAAAACTTAAACAAATTAAATGCATTTCACTAATTTATTATCATGATGTTTAAATGTCAATTTTTTTTACGCTATCTTATGAATTCGTGTTTGATATTCAATGGATATGTATAAGTGTATAACGTTATGATCCGTCAATGGCTATTAGCAAGACAAGACATTTTGTTGAGATTTTAAGATCTCGATACGATCTTATGATCTCGATTTTGCAAAGACAAAAACTATCTTGAGTAAAATCTCGATCTTAAGAGACTTGATTGTTATTTATACACTAATCGTACGCTTATCTGTAATTAAATTAGAGTTAGAAGTTGATAATTTATAGTTTGCATTTTACAATAAAAAGGTGAAATTAAGAGAGGTATGGTTTTAATTTTATGGGTCCCAAATTCAGGTAATCTCTGTATTTCAATGAAATAGTTTTAATACCTATGTATGCATAAAGTTTAGACATTAAATTTTAATTAAGTGTTAATTTTGCAAGTGTTGTTATTATTTTGTATTTGCACATTAAAGGTCTTGTTTACTATTACTTCAGTAATTGTGAATGCGTGTTTCTCTTAATTTAAACAATTGTAACAATTATAATAAATGTTTCCTACCATCTTAAACAAATAATGTTAATCCACATGTTTGTCAATTACATTGTTATGTGTTGATAATAATTTAGCCGTATTTAACATTAAAACTCGTGTACGCATGTGATAAATTATAAAAATAGAATAACAATGAATCCTTATTGAATGCATATAGTAAATATATTTTTTCCCTAGATATTCTTACTTAAACTCATAAAAAGGAAAAACATGAGATGTTCGTATACGTACAACATCGTTTATTTGTTTATATACACAATAATTTGTGCTTTCATTTTGATATTAGTAATCTTGAGCATATATATGATGTATTTTTTAAAACAACATATATGTTGTATTTTTAAAATATAAAGTCTAGGAGTACAAAGTATAAGGGGTTATTTGTTTATTTTAAAAACAACATATATGACCAAATTGGATTTAATTTTGACTTTTTTTAACCAATTAGATCGCACGATTTTGCATACGTGTCAAAATCGAACGTTCTGATTGGTTTAATTTTTTTCTATAAGATCGAATTTTATAGAAAACTTTGAAATAATGTAATTTTTTTATTATATAAAAGATATTCAAACTTTAACTAGTGAAAAAAGGTTCAAATAGTGGAAATAATGTAAAATAGTAAAACCTTATTTTTTAAATAATAGACAAAAAATATGACTGCTTTATTCTAATTCAGGCTTCTTGCCCGGGTTTACTCATGCCAAATTTTCAATCTTGGTTTTAATTCGCGAGACCACTAACCAGAGCCGTCTCGTTGTTTTCGGTGGCCCTAGGCAATAACAACATAAAGACTCTATTACACTTGAAAACTAAAAGGAAATTGCATATAAACTTGAATTTTTTTTTAACGACAGATTTATTGATGAAACACTAGCAAGAAGCTAGCAAATTACAAAAAAATAATGTTGGGGTTTTTAAGCCAATCGTTCATACTGAACTTGGTTTTACATCTATGACGAATCCAAAAATATGACTTAGACACAATATCATCGAACAAAGACGTCTTCCTTGGGCTTGTAGAATCAAAGATAAATTTGTTATGGAAAGTCCAAACATACCACCACATAACATAAAACACTCCCTCCAGCATCAATTTATTCTTAATGGGAAGATGCAAGTTATCCATCCAAGATACCCAGTCCGCATAAGAATCAATCTCCAAGTAAGGAACGCTCCACCATCGAACAATCATTTTGACTAATTGAGTAACAAGCTCACAGGAGAAAAACAAGTGGTTAACCGTCTCCACTCCAATATCGCAAATGGCACATTTAATACAGTTAATGGAGATACCTCTTCGCGAAATGTTAAATCTAGTGGGCAGCGAGTTATTTTTAACCTTCCAAGCAATAACATTAACCTTGATAGGCACAAATCGCACCCACCTGGTTTGGTGATCAAAGACGGGAAGAGTTTTATCGTCAATTAAACATCTAACCGATGAAACGGAGAACTCACCAGAGCTAGAAAGGTTCCAGGTCCATCTATCTTCCATGGGAATTAAGCGAGTATCACCAACCAGCAACCTAAGTTCCTCGAATTGATGTTGTTCCACCCCCCCCCCCCCCCTCTTGGACTTCTACGGAGCGAAGAAGCAAAGTTGAGATGACTGGTCTTAGAAGCAACCGTGATGTCTTTGCACGATTCCAGAGCATACACACGCGGAAATCGAGTTTTAAGAGGAACCACGTCAAACCATCTGTCTTCCCAAAATCGAGCATTTTCACCATTTCCTAACTTAAAACAGATGGGGGTACGGAGATCAATACCTTTACTAGCCAAGAAGTTGACCTCCTTAACAATATTCCTTCAGCTCGTCTTGAGACCAGAAGACGCATTTACGTTTCCAGTTTCTCCATGAAGAGCCTTGATTACCCTTGACCATAAATATGAGCCTTGAGTCTGAAACCTCCAGTACCATTTGAACATCAAGCCTCTATTTAAGGCATAAAGACTAGCAATTCCGAGCACACCTTTCTTTTTGGAAGCTAAAGCGTTCTTCCAGTTAACCCATGAGGCCTTGTTACAATTTAGAGCACAACCGTTAAAAAAATGACTTCTGATAGCTTCCAGTTTTTGAAGAACACCTAAGGGAACCTTGTGAATAGACATATGGAAGATAGGTGTCGATCCCAAAACTGATTTAAGCAAGGTGAGTCTACCCCCAATCGACAGCATTTTCATCTTCCATTTAGATAACCGCGAGCTAACACGATCTACCACGTCGTCCCAAGTCTTAATACGAGACATAGAGCCTCCCACAGTCGAGCCTAGGTAAGTAAAAGGGGGTTTGAAGGTAAGACACCTAAGCTTTGAAGAAGCCGCTTTGATCTTGTCCCTATCCACATGGAGACCCATTAGTTTGCTTTTGCTCATGTTGATTCTCAATCCAGAAGCCCGAAAGAAACACTCAAGAACATACACAAGGGTATTTATATTATTCTCACACCATTGTCCAACAAACACCGCGTCATCAGCGTAGAAAAGGTGGGAAATGGAAACTGAGTTATCTAACTTAATACCATTAAACAAACCCGCGTCCTCCACACGTTGAAAAGAGATATGCAAGCTTTCCATGACTAAAATAAAGAGAAACGGAGAGAGAGGATCACCTTGTTTGAGACCCTTGTGAAATTGAAACTCTTCCGTGGGGCTCCCATTTAGGATAATCGAGCCTCTCGAAGATCTAAGGCAACTTTGAATCCACTTACACCATTTCTCTCCAAACCCAAATTTTTTTAGAATGTCATCCAAAAAATCCCACCTGACGGAGTCGAACGCTTTCTCAAAATCAACCTTAAACACTAAAAGTTGATTCTTCTTCCTCTTGCACCATTGTATCAATTCGTCCAGAATAAACGGACCATCCAAGATCTGCCTATCCGCAATAAAAGCAGATTGAACCTCATTAACAAGCAAACCCAATTTGTCAACAAGCCGGTTGGCTAGAATCTTGGCGATAATTTTGTACAGGCTACCTATAAGGCTAATGGGGCGAAAATCTTTAACCATATTAGCACCTGGAATTTTAGGAATTAAGGCAATAAAAGAGGAATTACAACCTTTAGGAATATCTCCGTGCGTAAAGAAATACATCACAGCTTTGTATACGTCATGTTCAATGAGATGCCAAAATTTCCGATAAAATCCAAAAGAAAAACCGTCCGGCCCGGGGGCTTTGTCCGTACCACAGTCCCAAACGGCCCTCTTGATTTCCTCCTTAGAAACCTCACATTCCAACTCTGATTGTTGGGTCATGGATAATTTCTTAGAAAAATTCATATGGAGAGTAGCCCGATTACAATCTGGTTTGGAGAATCGATTAGCGAAGTGCGTCAAAAATTCATGCTTTACTAACCGCGGTTCGTCAATCCATAAGCCATCGACCATTATGCCCCCGAACAGCAAGACACTCCTTTTTTGTTAATAGTGCCGTGGAAAAAAGAAGAATTCTCATCACCTTCGACGGCCCATCTAACATTAGCCTTTTGCGCCATCTCCAACGAATTAAGATTATTAATTTGTTGAAGGTTTTTGACCAAATCCATACGCTTTACAACGATCTCCTCATTGCCATTACCACTATCAATCATAGCATCCACAACCTCAAGATGAGTTTTGAATTGATCTTTCCCCTGTTTCCGGTTTACCATGTAAGATTTGTACCAGACCCGAATCTTAGTTTTAGAAGATATATAGCTTACCATAGATGTACATTGCATTAGAGTCATTATTGGGGCAATCCTTCCATGTATCCTCCACAAATTTGCAAAAACCATCCATTTCACACCAATAATGAAAGAACCTGAATGGAATCGGACCATAGTCTAAGTGATGTTCGCGGAGAAGGATAGGACGATGATCCGACAGGAAACGCTCCAAATAAGTAGCAGAGATATTAGGGTAATCGTCGAGAAAATTATTGGACACGAAGAACCTGTCAAGTTTACTCATTTTATTTGCAGATTTATGGCACCATGTAAATGAGCAGCCGCCTAACTCCACCTCTACCAAACCAGCGCTCGGAATGAAGGAATTAAAAATATTGGCTCCTTGAACATTGAATTTAGACCCAAACCTATCCGACCAAAATCGAACTTCATAAAAGTCGCCCGTGACAACCACTTTCCCTTTCCATCTATTATTCTCAGACGTCAAGTATTCCCACAGCATCGTTTTTCCTTAACCTCCTGAGGAGCATAAACCACAACAATAAGAAGATCCATCCCGTTTTGTTGCCAAACACCACGCAGCAAAATAAAGTAATCCGACAAAGTAACACTATTCTTACGAAAAGCATTAGGATCCCACACGCACAAAATGCCTCCCGAGTTCCCAACAGAATCACTATGAACAAAGTCGAAAGTCAAATTCCCCCAACAAGATTTTACACAAAAAAAATTCATATCTTCCATTTTGATTTCTTGTAGAGCCAAAATGTTTACCTTATTTTTAACACACAATTCCTGAACCTAATCTTTTTTAGCCTTTTGGGTGAGGCCTTGAATATTCAAAGATAAGCAATTCATCAAAACACCTCTTCCACTCCTTGTGATTTGATAATCTCCGCCATATTAGTCATGCACCCATCCATATTGTATCCCATGACTTGACCTACTTTCACGACATCGTCAAGAAGATTCAAGATAGACCCACCTGTACGAGGACCCTTAGATTTTTTAAAGTGTCCTGAACATACAGATTCGGATCCTCCCTCCTTAAGTTTCGAGTCAGGGTGATTATTGCAAAACCCTTTATCATCCCCGCTAACATTAAACACATTCCCACTCGCACTAGTAGCATCTTTATCTGCCTTCACATTCATCGATACCCCTTCCTCGCCCTCCTTTGGAGTGAAACCAGGGGGATATTTCAAACTAGATTCATGTTCATGATAATGTGTATCTGTAGCTTTCTTCTTGAGTAGCGGATATAGATTAAAAGGATCCTCAGAAATATATTCTTGATTACCTATATTATCGGCAACACTGTGTTTCTTTGTTGACTCATCATCTTCAAGTACGGTTTCAGGTACGCCCTCGACATCGCTAAAGCCATCTGTTTCGTTTTCATCCACCTTGACCGCGCCATCTTTGGAATCGACATCGCTAATGTCCTCATCGTCCTCCTCATTAGCAAAATCAGGCACCCACCCAGGGGTTTCTTTAGCTCTAATCCAAAAGACCTTTCCACGGAATATGATTTTAAACACATCAGAAATCCAATGATGACAATTTGTTTGCACACAGATTCGTTTGGAATGAAAACAGTCATCGTCCTGATCGTCAATGTCAAGCATCACCCCCCATTTTGCTGCAATACGCTTAAACGTGTTATCAGACCATAACTTGAGCGGTATACCTTCTATTTCCACCCAAGCAATCCTACTTTCCAGGACGAAATCCGTGGATGCTTGAATGAATTGGGAGAACCACGAAGCAACGCTAACATTATTACGGAAAAGATTCATGGCTTTAGTGTCATCGAATTCCAACATAATCCATTTCTCACCCACGTATTTAATCTTAATATTCATGAATCCTTCATTATTCAAAATTGTTTTGATATTTGCTAAAGATGCGAATTCTTTTACCCTGCCGAGCAAACAATTAGACAAATCTTTGGACATCACGCAATCATCCTCCAAAACCAAGGCAGGAGAATCCTTATCATTGTGACCTTTTACCACGTTCACAAACGATGTACCATTAACCTTAGGATTCTGATTCTTGGGCAAATTAGAATTTACCTTTACATTATTAAGGTTACTCTTACCTCCTCCAACAGACGTCGGAACACTAGCCTTGGAATTCAAAGAAGGTCGTTGGAATCTGGTGGTGTTTGCCTGGAGTTTGTATTTATCGATCCATATCGTACACAAATTGTTCACCAATCTCTCCACGCTGAAAACGTTGATGAATCGAACAAAGCCAAACCTCTTCCCAGCTTTTGATCTTTTAAGAGGGATATAAGTATCAACGACATGTCCATATTGTTTACAGGTAATAAACAAGTCCTTAGCAGAGAACTTTTCAGGGAAGTTTATGGCTCATATATGTAAAACTAATAATAATGTGACCCCTTTTAAGTGAAGGTCTTGTACGACGGCACCTATCGCACACCCATCCGAGACCCCTACTAAGACATACAGTAGCAAACAGCTAATCTAACCAATTACTCCTTGGACCATTGCCAAAAGGTCTACCAAATAGAACATTTACAATTATTAGGTAATTCATAATTATCATACGTCATTCATATATTTGCTCAACCAACTTTTAAAAGATCAGACGTGTCCTTTCTAAAACAAAAAAGTACCATACATATATGATATTTTGAGCTTTATGAGATGTGTATATATAACAAGCAAAAGAACCCGCGCGTTGCGGCGGGGCTAATTTTTTCTCGAATATTTTTTTTATGTTTCGGGGGTTTTTTTTTGGAGATGCGTTATAGCGGGGCTAATTTTTAATATTTTCTTTTTTTGTATGATTCGGAGAAAAAAAATTTGCGTTGGGACGGGCTAATTTTTTCCCGAATATTTTCTTTTTTTGGGACGGTTTTGTAAATTTTTTTACGGGAATTTTTGTGTAAGAAAATTGTAAATAGTTAAAAAGTGAGGGTCCGTTTTGTATATTTTTTTTACTTTGGGCCAGATTTTAGGCTCTTTTTGGGTTTTTTTTGGCTAATTTTTTCCTGGATATTTTCTTTTTTTGTATGATATGCGAATTTTAGGCTAGTTTGTCGACAAATGTGTATATTAGTAATAATTTTTTTTATATGGCTTATGTGTTGGGCCTCATGTTTAAAGTGTTGTTTTTTTTTTGCTATATGGTTTTGTTTAATATAATGGGTTGTACGTTTGTGACCATATCGAATATTTTAAAGTTATTAGGTATCAAAGATGTTTCCCCAGGTATTTTTTTATCTGAATAAATCGGAACTTTTGTAATATTTTTTTTCCTCCTACTTTGTGCATACAAATTAAAAAAAAACAAAAACAAAATAATTTAAAAAAAAAAACCAAAATCGGGCTGGCCCAAAATGAGAGCCCGTTACTGTAGCAATGTGACCCACTGTCAAAACGACAGTGGATTTGTCACTCAATGTGTAATATATTAATTAAGCTATAATTACAAGCGCTTAAAAGTTTTTACGCATATATGATATTTTGAACTGGGAAAATTCTTTAAATAGATTAGTCGTCTAAAATATGTACCTTTTCTAGATCAAAAAAACTTAACTTATCAAAATAGACCAGTCGTCCAAGTCGTCTAAAGAAACTGTACTTTTTGTGTAAGTAGTTTTTGAGTACTTTTTTCAGAAATATTTTTCGGCGACTTATAAAATGTACTTTGTGCGACTTTTTTTTTCTTTTACTGAAAAAATAAATTATTTTTTCAGTAAAAGAAAAAAAGGTCGCCGAAAGTACATTTTATAAGTTGCCCAAAAATATTTCTGAAAAAGGTTTTCAAAAGCTATTACACAAAAGTACAATCAAAGGATAGGTGTCAAGATATTAATTTAGGCGATTTGAGCGATTATGCGACTGGTCTATTTTTTGATCCGAATAAGCTGTTTTTCGGGTATAAAACACCTTCTTCTTGCACCAAGTGAATTTATTGAGAACCCTGCACAAGGAAGTAAAGCACCGTTAACCTTATCGTAGGAGCGGATCCCACGATTAGACTCTGGCGTAAGAGTAAGTATTGGTTGTTTTGGAGGATAATTGAGAGTATTAGGGTTTTTTGGTCATACCTGAATCAATGAATGTTATCCTCCTTTTATAGGCTTCAGACCAGATTTAAAAACATAAAATCCAAATTAACTAACTTCTCCAAATTAAATTACATGAAACAAATTAAGAGTTTATTCTTTTCATGTACTAGGTTACCTCAAGCAAAAAGTTTTTACAGGTACTTGTGTTTTTTTCTTTATCCTTTTCAATAGTTTATAATATTGAAACCTTTAAGTTTTAATTTAGATAACTTAATGGTAGTGATGCAAGTTGATGTACTTTGGTTTTGAGACTATTTATTCCTCATGTTAAGTATTTTTATTCGCTAAATAGTGAATGTGACGATTCAAAACTTGACTTTTTTTGTTTTACTTTTACTTTGGTATTTTAAATTTGAACTTTGACATTTTCAAAATGATATTATATAAATTTATCTCTGATGATGAGTAGAAATAAAAATAGTTTGACTCGTTTATTCGTTGCTTACAAAACATGATAAATTGGTAGGATCTTACGATCTCGATCATGCAAAGACAAAAACGATCCCAGGTGGGATCGCGATCTTGACAGACTTGCTAAATAGAATTTCTTGAATTTTTTTTGTGTACTCCACTGTGTTTTAAACATAACGAGCAAAATTGCTCGCGCGTTGCCCGAGAGCAAAATTTTTTGCTAACGATTTCGAAAAAGATATTGATGGAATGTGACCGCCGTGTTGCGGCGGGGCTGACTTGTATGCAAGCATGGTTTTGTTCGCGATGCGAAGATCTTTCCACGGGTATTTTTTTTATCCGAATGAATCGGTCGATATGTGTTATATATTTGATAAATAAAGTTTATTATACTACATCCGTCCCACTTTTATTGTCATCATTTGACTTTTTGAAATCTTTATTTTTCAACTTTGATATTTAATATTTTTTTGTGTTATATAATACTTTATGAAAATTACCCCAATAAAAATATATTTAAAAACCAATCCATTTATATATTTTGCACAAACTATTATATAACACAAACAAATATATTAACGATCAAAGTTAAAAAATAAAGACTTGAAAAAGTCAAATGAGAACAATGAAAGTGGGACGGATGGAGTTTAAAAAGTCGTAGATAATTAAAAGTTGAGTGTACGTTTTGTAATTTGTTTTTTTATGTTGAGCCGGTTGTAAATGGCAAAAAAGTGTACGCCATTTATATAATTTAAACTATTACAGAATTGTACGTTTTTGACCCATGACGTTTATTTTAAAGTTATTAGGTATTTTATGGTGTGTTTTGAAACCATATATTTTTTAAAATATGTAGAAGCGTTGCAATATTGGACTCGTTTTGTCCAAACGAATATCATTCCGAGGGTTATTTTTTATCTGAATGAATCATGGTAGATAGGTGTGTTATATATATGATAATAACTTTTATTATATAAGAATACGAAAAAAATATTAAAAGTATAGGGTACGTTTTGTAATTTTTTTTTCTATTTATATTAAAGCTCTAACATTTTTTATAAAATCGTGCGTACGTCGGAAGCGTTGCAATATTGGGCTTGTTTTGTTCGCAATTCGAAGATCTTGCCGTCGGTATTTTTTGATCTGAATGAATCGGTAAATATGTGTTATATATTTGATAAATAAAGTTTATTATATAAAAAATTCGTAAATAGTTAAAACTTAAAGGGCCGTTTTATAAATTTTAATTTGTTTTAATGCCGCTTGTGTTGAGCCGAAAGATTTTTTTTTATTTGGGCCATTGGTGTAGTTAGCCCATTAAAATTGCATTAAAAGCCCACGTTAAATACGCCGTCGTTTTGTTCCGAAAATGAGTATATATATAAGAATGAATCGGTAGATATGTGTTATATATTTGATAAATAAAGTTTATTATATTAAAAATTCGTAAATATTTAAAAGTTGAGGGTACGTTTTGTAATTTTGTTTATTTTTTTCTATTTATGTTAAAGTTCAACATTTTTTATAAAATCGTGCGTACGTCGGAAGCGTTGCAATATTGAGCTTGTTTTGTTCGCAATTCGAAGATCTTGCCATCGGTATTTTTTGATCTGAATGAATCGGTAGATATGTGCTATATATTTGATAAATAAAGTTTATTATATAAAAAAGTCGTAAATAGTTAAAACTTAAAGGGCCGTTTTATAAATTAAATTTTTTTTTACTGCTGCTTGTGTTGATCTGAAAGAATTTTTTTATTATTTGGGCCATTGGTGTGGTTAGCCCATTAAAATTGGCCCACGTTAAATACGTCGTCGTTTTGTTCCGAAAATAAGTATATATATATAATGCCATAGAACTTTTTATGCAGATATATGTTATAGATTTCTTTGCATTATTTACATCCATCTTTGGTCACAATTAGATACTTCTTATGTTACTCTTGGTCGTGAATGTATAATTTATTAATTAAGTCGATGGCGGTAATTTTTTGCAACTATATTTTTCATAAGCGTAAGTTACTGACCACCGTATCTTGGCAGGGTAGCACACCCAAAACCAAAAATCATCCTCTAATTTATGCCAAAAACAGTTTACCTACACACCTTGACAATAAATTAACCCCGCGGCAACGCGCGGGCTTCGATCCACCTTGTTAATACTACATATAATGGAGGAATTATATCTCCTCCCTTAAATGCACTAATTGCTACTGCCAGGTATTGACATTGTTGAATGAATGATTAAAAGTTAAGAAAATAACGTGTAGGCCGGCATATCGACCAGTCTATCTGAACGGACCGAACCGGACCGACCGGATCAAACATATTTATGTCCGGTCCTCGGCCTACGATTTTCTTTAAATTCGGTCTTCGGTCCGATCGGATCTAGTCCGGTCTGATTCGGTCTTACAAAAAACCCGATGATTATGCTTTATTGGATCGGACCGGATCGAAGACCGAACCGGATCATTTTGGTCCGGTTCTCGGTCCGGCGTTTTGGACAAATTTGATTTCGGTCTGGTCTGATCTTGTTCGGTCCGATCCAATTGTTCGGACCAGTGATTACCTCTAAAAACGTGTATGCCGTTTGTAAATTGATAAATCAGAGTTAATAAGTCATATTGTAATCATTTGTGAAAAAAGAAAAAGAGTTAATTACATAAATGGTTCATGTGGTTTGTTGAAAATTACGAGATTTTTTTATGAGCTCTGGTCCTTATAATTTTATCATGTCTTATATTCAAACCATTTTGACATGAAATGCCCAAATACCCTCACCTAAAAATAAATAAAAGGTTGAAGGTAAGGGTATGTTGGTCATTTCACTCTTATTTAATGACTGAATGTAACAAAATTAGACAAGATTGACTTAAATCGAGACATGTTAAAACCACAAAGACCAGAACTGATACCAAAATGAAAAATAGACTGAATTCGTAATTTTCAACAAACCACAAGGACCATTTATGTGAGCTTATGAGTTTATTTGATTTTGGCTTATATTTCATAACCACAAATACTAGCTTATTGCGGAGACTATGGCATAAAAAGTTTATCATATCGTAAATAAACTATATAAGCCCTCAAGTCTCAAAATAATCCGAAAATTGAGCTTAAGAAATATAGCCAAAATCATATTAGCTCATAAGCCCACATTTTTAAAGGGGCCAAAACAAACACCCCCTAAAGTTGCTTATTCAAAACTGCATAAAGCAATAAGCAAATAATCACTTTTAACAAGCAAATCAAAATACCTTATATAAGAACCAAAGTCAGGCTAAAATCATGACATAACACATTTGCAATCATAAATCATCAAGATTTCAAAAACCCACAAAAAATAAAATCAAAATCAAAATCAAGAACCCATATCTGAAACCGGAACAAGATTAAATTTTGACAATTGGAAGTAAAACCAAAATTACCGTGATAAATTTCAATGAATGGAAGAAACGGTTTTTTTGTTGGTGTTTTTATATATCGATAAAAAATGATGTGTATGCGTGTGGAATGGCAGGTAACCGATGGGCCAGTTTTTGGGCTTCATAAATTAGATCTTATGAGTTAATAAGCCGCATCAAACTTATTTTGCAATAAATAGTAAATTGAGAGTATCGGCTAAGCAACTTCAAGCCCAAAAAATAGTGAAATCATCCATCCCAAACATGAATGTTTTTCAAAAGTAGCCCAGGTTGCCCAGAAGTACAACAGTTGCCATAAAAGTACAATAGGTTACCCCAAAAAATGTGTACTTTAATATTAAAAAACGCCACGTGTCAAATTCTGCACGCAAGTTGCCCAGATGCCAAGTTGCCGTGGGTTAGTTTTATGAAATAATGTTTTTTGGGTTAGGATTGCATTTCATTTTTTTTTTTTGCTACAAATGGAATTTTCCCAAAAAAATATCGTCATATTAGCAACAAAAAAAAATCTTATAACTAAATACAAGAACATCGTCCTTTCATTTCTGGTGTTATAGAACACCCATGAATCTCACAATTTTTTTTTTTCATTTGTTCAAATAAAACAACTCATTAGACTAAAATAAAGTATCAGGTACTATATGTTTTTAGAGCCTATTACGTACAAAAATATTTCAGAAACTAACATTGCAAATCCAACAAGGACTCAAAAATATTTCATAAACTAACATTAGAAATCCAACAAGGACTAACGGTGTAAGAAACTAAGGTGGTGTTTGTTTTCTTTAAAAAAAGTCTTAACAACCTCTTAATAGACCAAAGCTCTTAATCGGTTAAAGCTTTTGAGTGTTAACTGTGTTTATTTTTTCTTTTTCGTTCATAGGCAAACCGAGGTAAAAACATCTAAATGGAAGAAACATTTTAATGCCTCTAGTCATGTTTGTGTTTAGTAGCTCTGTTTTACTCACTAAGTTTAATGCTTACATTGCTAAGTTTATGTTTTTATGTAGGTAACTGATGAAGCTAAGTAATGTGATGATGTGAGGCATGTAGCGGGTCAAATGATGTAGCTCGCGAGTTGGGATAACAAACTTCTCATTACCATATCAAAGTTTATCAATTTAGAAATCCCCAAAAAGTGTAATGGATATACCTAGTGTTTTATAGTCAATACTCATGTATATTTCAAGTTTATAGACTAAAAAGAAATGTTTGGGTTAACCCTCGCACTTAGTAAAAATATAGCTTCCGCTTTAAAAGTAAACTATATATTTAGACATTATGTTTATGATAAATAAAGTAGGTTTTCAAAATTTGATGGTTTAGCGAGCCATAGAATACAATTTTATGGAAAATGAAAAAGTGCGGGTCAGGAGCTTTAATTGACTTTGATTTTAATGGCTTTGATTTTACTTTGCCACGTTAAGAAAACAATCAAAGGCAAAAATCTTTTATATATCGAGTTGTTGATACAAACTCATTGCCTAAATAAACACATAGATAATGTCATATCTCTTACTCTATATATATAGATACAAAATACAAAATTACTAACATTTATTTTTAGGTTTAATCATCGTTACCTTAAAAAAAGAAAAGTTTTTTTTAACTTGTGAATAAACATATTTATTTTTTAATAAATTTTATTTCTAAATAAAACAATGAATAAATTAGTAAATATCGTTTAATTTGCGAAATCTATTAATATCAATTAAATGTATGAAATAAATCGCGGTATAACTATTACCAAAACTTTCTTATAAAAAAAAAAAAAGTTAAATTCTTAGACTACCAACATCCACTAAAAATGTACTCCATGCTTAACAAACTAAAACCTAGAACAATAAACACATTGTCCTTTTATCGTTAAATGCCATGGATCGTACCATGGGTAAGTCGTTCTTTAAGATAATTTATGTTGGAAATTTAGTTCAATTGTAGGGATCTGTTCATACCGGTATCTGGGGTGGAGGTACGGAGTGTACACCCAGAGGTCACTGAACACATTGACTCAGATAGTGGTTAAGGGAATTCTAGTCGCTGATGAACTTCAGTGAGTTAACCCCTCTAGGAGTTAGACTCTAGACTGAAGGATGTTCATCAGAGGTCTGATGGCTTCAGCTTTGTAACTCACTGAGTGAGTAAGCTGAAGGATACCATCAGAAAGTAATCCATCAAAGGAAGTATCCTTAGTGGGTTAACTCATCAGAGGTTGTTTCAGTATTGAACCATCAACGGGTATGCTCCTCAGCGGGCTAGCTGATGCTTCAGGTCGTTGAAGGAAAACCCTCTGGATAGAACTCTGACTTGTAACGACTTTAACCATTTCTTATGGTAAGTAGCAATCACACTTAATGACCACGATTCTTGTGGTCATGTAACCACTAATTCCTGAAATCAAGGACTCTAATTATGGAAGAGATTATATCTCCTATAATCTCTTATAATTCCTTGACCAAGGACTTGAGTACTCTCCTATAAAAAGGAGGTCACATTTCTATATGAGGGAGATGAATTGACACGAAACATACACATAAACATAAACACTTGGATGCGCTAGGGTTCTTGATTGTTGCCTCAACCAAGAACATACATTTGGTCTTATCCCAAGTAGATATTTGTGATACCATGCAAAAGGTCGAATAGTTTACTTTGGAAAGTGATTACACGACTCTAAGTGATATCCGGTAGCTAATCTTGGTACGTAGCTAGGTCTTTGATTATCTTTACCCTAATCTGGGCCATACACACCAACATTCAAAGTAAACTATTTTGTGATAATCAATGACTACTGCTGCATTGAAACACATGGCTTCGGGCTTTGCGAAATTAGAAAAGTTTGAAGGGGTGGATTTCAGAAGATGGCAGAAGAAGATGCACTTCATGCTTTCCAGTATGAGTGTGGTGTATGTGCTGACTACTTCCATGCCAGATGATGGTGGTGAGAATCCAACTATAGAACAAGTCAGGAAGAGGGCCAAATGGGACAATGAATGACAATGAATGCAGAGGTTATTAATCCTCAAGGTATGTCTGATTCCTTGTTTGCTATTACCAAATGTTGAAACACATAAAGAGACTATGGGATACCTAGAAGCCAAATATGGAAGGCTTGTAGGATGCCACAAGTAAGAAGTTCCTTGTTAGTAATTTCACAAATTACAAAATGACTGATTACAATGAACTTCTAGGAATACTTGGAAGGTTTAAACAACACAATATGAACATGGATGAATCCATTAAGGTTTCATGTATCATTGGTAAACTTCCCCCTTCATGGAAAGATTTCAAGAACACCTTGAAACATTTGAAGGAGGAATTAACTCTGTAGAGTTGGGCAGTTATCTACGCATTGAGGAATCCCCATAGACTCAGATCATGACAAGCCAAAGGGAAACAATGTTGCTGGTCCTTTAGTTGTCAATATGGTAGAGCATAACAACTCCTCCAGGTACAATGACAACAAGGGTAAATGTAAGCACCATGATACCAGAGCTAATCCTAACAAGAAACCAAAAGTTACTTATTGGAAGTGTGGGAAACCTGGATACTTGAAAAAGGATTGCAAGGCTGGTAATGTTGGCAACAGAGCCAATGGATTGAGCACAAAGGGATCTGAGGATGGTTCTTCTAACCCTCTGAAAGGTCAGAGTATGTTTAATAAATCCCATCAGATTTATTATGTTACATATATATATCTGAGGCTTTCTTTGTGCAGGATAATGATGTTTCTTGGTGGGTTGACTCTGGAGCAACTATGCATGTGTGCAAAGATAGGTGTTGGTTCAAGACTTATGAGTCGCTGAATGATGGATCTATTCTTCACATGGGAAATGAGTCAACAGCCCTTGTGCATGGACGTGGTTGTGTAAAAATGACAAATGTGAGACAAGTATTACTTCGACTCTAAAAATAAAAATCTAAGAAGTGATCCATATGTTTCTTAATTTATTTTTGACTTAACATAGGATGTCAAAGAATATATATTAATTATATATTTCAACATATAGAAGATGAACCAAACACTCCTGCTTATTAATACAAAACTTGAATAAATTTGTCGACGATATTCGTTAAGTTGTAATTTTGTTGACAAATATCAGATTATTATTTTTTGACAGACGATAGTTAAATGAGTTTGTATTGACTCAATACTATATTTTTTAAAATGTTAAACCAACGCCCCTTTTATTATTTAACAAAATGTATCAATATCTATATGGAATTATCTACTTGATCACTTATACCATGTAGATACCGGTATATTACACGAGACAAAAAATATAGTGATGGTCATTTCAACTCTAAAAAATCGATCTTAAGAAACGAACCAAATTCCCCTTAATTTTTATAAAACTGTATTCATTGATTTGAAAAATAAGTATTTAGGTATGTATGTTTCGATAGTCAATGTATAATCATTTTGACGTGTTTTTGGCATGAATCAACAATGTATAAAATTTTGTTTTGAAATTTTCTAGTTTTAACAAGATTTCGAAAAAATTTTGTATAATATATATAATATATATATATAATTTATATATGATATATATATATATATTAATATATATATATATTGAAATTTTCGAACCAAAAAAAATGTTACTCAATCCTATAGAAAGTATTGAAATTCCTAAAGACTATGTAATCTAGTATAGTTATGGATTTCCTTAGACCTAATCTTAAAAGTAAAAAAATATAAAGAACTAAAAAAATAAGCCAATTTTTTATTAAGGAGCAAAAGTTGGATGAAATTGAAAAAGAAAAGAATAAGAAATCTTACAATAATTGTGTTGTAACTTGTGTGTTTGTGTTGCCCCTTGCGAAATAGATGCATTTTTGAGTTTGGAAGTTTGATTTATGTGGTTTTGGAAGTGTGTGGTTCCATGCACACAATAGCAGAAGAGAAGGAAAAATATGAAAATGAGTGTTTGGTATTGTGTTTTGTAGAAAAGATGGGCTGTTTGGCAATTTTAATAGGCCGGTCCCCTTAAAATTAAAGGGGCCGCCCATCTGAACGACCAAGTTTTCTTGGTTTTTCGATTTGGACTAATTTTTTCAATGTACAATTATCAAAATATGTCGGGAGATACTAGTAATATTATTTTAGAGAATGACGTCGAAGACGAGAGAAAAACACTTGACATTTTTAATTAACTTTTCGTTAAGTTAAGTAAACTTAAATAATTTCTAATGAAATAATTAAGTTGTCAAGATTTTTTTGGATCGAGAGATGGTTTAGAGATGATTGACAAAATTGACGTTTTAATTAACCTTTCGTTAATTAAAAATACTTTGATTACTTCGGATGAAATAATCAAGTTGTCAAGCCGAGAGAAGATTTAACGAGAATTTAGTGACGTTTTCAATTAACTTCTTGTTAATTGAATAAATTAATTATTTCGGATAAAAATTAAATGTTCACGATTTGAAGTATTTAAGAGATTGGTAAATATATGACATGGGAATAATTGAATGGAATTAAATCTTGATGACAGGGATTTCGATAGGCTAGTTTTTAATGTAGATCTGTAGGATTGATGCGACGTCGTATCGAAGAGAGTTTGGTTTCATTTAAATGTTTTGATGTCGTGCTTTCCGGCGTAAGATGTAAAACAAATCTACTTCTAGTTAATAATTTCACCACTAACTCACTTTTTTCAGCTACGTGAGTTCACTACTAGTTGGACAATAGAAGAATTCTGACTTTATAGCCGTTTGAATTAAACCTATGGATTCACCAACATTATGTTGACGTTTGCTAAAACTTAGTATTGCTTCCGCTATGTTTTCTTATTGCTTCTGCTATGCTTTAATTACTTTGAAATGGTTTGTAAGACTTAATTACTTTTAAATTTTAAGCAACGAGTTATGATTTTCTAAAATGTACCCCTTTTAGAGGTCATTCTTTATGCTTTATACTTGAGATATGTATGATGTTACGCCCTAAACACTTATTCCGACAGGACCCTATTTGGGGGTGTGATAGATTGGTATCCAGAGCCAAGGTTATAGAGAACCAGGTAGTTTAACTAGGCCTAGTCTATAACCAGTATGTGATCCCTACGTGAATTAATTATGCCCTTACGTGATCCCATCTTGCCTTACGTATATGATAATAATAATGTTATTACTTTACGTAATCGATAATTTCATATCGCTCTATATAATTTGCATAATGTACTTTACTTTGCATTATATCTATTTAGTTTTCCCCTGCATATGCATGGTTGATATAAAGGGATTTATATGAAATGTTGCTTGTGCAGGTCATGGATTTTTCTGTCATCTCGATTTCTTCGGACTCATCAGAGGAGAGCGTGAGGACGTCTACTGCTCGAGTTATCTTGTTCGGCACGATCCTTACTACCATTTCATCCACTGCACCTACTACTGATTTACCCGCCATTCATGATGACACTCCACTGATACACCTATTATTTCACGCATTGTCCCACTATACCACCTATTGCTCCCACTATTCAGTACACTTCCCCATTCATCTGCACTGATTCATCTGACAGTGACACTCCTAATACACCATCATCGCAGAACCCGTATGAGGTCATTGTTGCTCGGTGGAGGAGCCGAGTAGCAGTACGCTCATCACCACCATCACCACCCATTCGTTAGATTTTACTTGCACCACTCAGATTACCCCGCCGACCAGCTGTTCTTGTTTTGCCCAGTCAGTCGATTCCTGTTGGTCGACCTTATCGTACCCAACTTAATGGGGGTACTTAAGATGTTGACTACCAGGAAAAGAGTTGGATCATTACCTACCCACCAACATGCTTTGAGATATTCAGCGGATTACTCTTCATCAGATCATTTCACCTCAGATGACTCATCACGAGATTCTCTGTCAGATTCTTTGTCAAAGACTTCATCAGATTCTTATTCAAACACTTTATCTGATTTTTCTTTGAGACATTCTTCATCAGGTTATGCCATATCAGATTCTCCTTGCGATTCATCGACTGCTGTTCCTGCGGGGCCATCTCGCAAGAGATGTAGGTCCCCTACTTCATCGATACCTATAGCTTCACCCATACGCAGAGCCCTATCTCCCGTGCGCGTTGACCTATTACCATCGCCTAAGAGGATTAGGGATTCTGATTCAGTGACGGATTTTAAGGTTAGTTCAGAGGACGGTTATGAGCCGTATGTACCTAGAGAGACTGGTTTAGGAGTTGACGTTGAGGATAGTTACGAGCCTTACATAGAGCTTGATATCGACCTTGACGTTCAGGCATGTATTGATGAGTGTTTTGCGTATGCTGATGCTATTAGAGCTAGAGGGACGTATGTTAGAGTTGTGGTTGAGACTGTGGCCGAAGAGGAGGTCGAGTCTAGTGCGAGAGGCACGGTTGAGGTTGAGGTTGATCCGAGAACAGTTATTGATGACTATGTGTGTGAGTCTGTTAGGGAGGATATTCCTGATCATGTCACAGCTGATGAAGTTGTAGAGGTTACTATGGAAAACTAGAAGGGGGGTTGAATAGTTTACCGCTTTTTAATTAAAAGTTATGTTTGTTTATAAAAACTTAGATTCGACTTTATATGAATTCACAATGTACACAATATGAACAATACAAGTAAGTAAATGAATGACAAGTAAATATAAAAGACAAGAGATAAGAGTTAGAAAGATCAAACCACAACATAAGGATTTATAGTGGTTCGGTAAAGAAGCACCTCTTCGCACTACTCCACTCCCCGAGCACCAAACTCGATAGTTTTCTTCACTATGTCAACAAGCTCCCTTTAGGCGGAGAAAACCGTACACAACTTAGCTTACACCAATTTCCGAAACTAAGCGAAATGTCGAGTTCTAATCCTAGATAGAACCAATCTATCACAACTAACCACACTACTTCACAACAAATCACTACTTGGCTTCACTTCACAACTTCTCTACACTTCACAACTTATCTTCGCTTCACAACTTCACTTCACCAAGACACTACTACGATCACACCAATCTAACACTACTTGCTAAGATCACCCCGATCTAACTATACTAACAATGATCACACCAAATCTACTTATGGTACACAACAACGATACACACCTTCACAATATACACAAATGATTTACAAGATATAACACAACTACACAACTATACCAACTATACTATAACACTTCTTGACTTGATGATAAGAAGTATTCTTCTCTTGCACTTGAGGATATAAGCTTGGATCACTTGGAAACAAAGCTTTATGATTAAATGATCAAAGGAATGAAAGGAGAGTATAAACTGATTTAGAACAGAAAGAAAGTGTGTGCAAAAGGTGAGAAAATCAGTGGGGAATAGTCCAGTATTTATAGGCAAACTGGTCTGACAATTTGTCTGGGCGGTCCCCTTAAATAGGGTGCCGGTCCCCTTAATAATTAAGGGGACCGCCCTTATAATTAAGGGGGCCGCCCAGCCTCAGACGCTCCCTTTTTTGTCTTTTCTGGGGGAGGTGTTTTCTGGAACATTTCTAGCCGTTTTTAGGTAGAAAATTTGAATTCAAAATATTTATTTGAATAAAACATTTCTAAAAATGTTTTGTAAAAGATATAAAAATGTTTGTGACATTTTTATAAAAAATGTGAGGTTGAATAAAAATTCCTTTGATCATGAAATGCATTAAGCATATGTTTATTCATACATTTAAGTGATTAAATTTTCGAAATGAAAATTTACTACTAATTACTTGTTTACGATTTAATTTTACATTGAGCGTTTTTATATTTTGTGATTATCAAAACGTAGAGAGGTCAAAAAATATTAATAACGTTTTTAGGCATTATTTCTATCAACAATCTCCCTCTTTTTGATGATTACAAAATTTAAACTCATTAAATATAAAATTGTTTTTAAACAAGTATTTAGTGAGTTTTATTTCCATTTCTTCCCTTTTTTGTAGAATCAAAAAGGCTTCGTCGATGAATATGTGAAAAGTCGACGGGATGAACTCTCCCCCTTGATGTGTACTCCCCCTCGTTCGAGGGTACCAAGAAATCAAGCTATATAGCAAATAGGAAAAATATTTAAACATGTTGATAATGCTTAACAAGTGTCAAGTTATTTGTGAAAACTAACAATCACAAATACATATCAACTAGGCTTAACTTTTATGGATATGAAAAATTCAACCAACCAAAAAAAAACAAGTACATAAAAAATATAAGACTAAGGAGCAGTCATTAAACATAAAAATTGTGTATAATAAAACACAATCATGCATACATCAAATAGAAGTAATATGCTTGAAGCATATTAGTACAACATACATTAAACTACAAAGGTCCTAATAATTCTAGAATTTTATAGGACTTGCTTGCAAAAGGTTTGGTTGACAATTATTTGAAAATGGCTAAACATGGTGTATGTTTAGTTTGGAGAAGGTGGTGGTGGTGAATTGGTTGGTGGTGGTTGTGAGAGCATGTGTTCAATGTAGGAAAACATGTATTGAAGTTCTTCACTTAGGCCAAGGATAAGTCTACGGTTGTGAATACAACATAAGCATGTTGCTCCATGTGCTTCAAGTAGGTTCCAAGGAATGGGATGACCAAAGATAGGTGGAGAAGGTGATGGAGTATTAAATTGGACATCAAGTGGGGTAATTGGTGAAAGGGTGAGAGTGATGTCCATTGATGCATTTTCTTGAGTTGGAGGTGGTGGAGGAACTCTTGGAGGAGGAGATGTTGTTGAGTTCAAGTAATCATTGGTTGATGGTGATGTGGCTGATGTTGATGATTTGGGTGTGTAGTCAATGGAGGATGAGGAAGTGCCTTTGGTTGATGGTGTTTTTGAAGGTGCATTAGGAGCACTAGGGGATGAGAGTTGATGTTTGGGTGATGGGGTTTTAGTGTCATCATGAGTTAGATCCACAAACAATTATTTTGGTGGAATGATGTTGATTTTTGGTCTTTTAGAAGCTTTCGAAATGGAGGCTCTAGTGGATGCCATGGTGGTCGATAGAGAATAAATAAGATGATGAAATGGTGGTGAACATTTGGAAGGAATTTATTGGATGAGAAAGGTTTGGAAATGGAATGGATTTGAATTAGTTTAAGAATTTCTAAAATATGTTCGAGTTTTCTGGGTAAGTCTGGGGTAAGGATAGCTGAGGCTATGTAAAAGAGAGTCAAAAAAGCGAAAGAATAGATAAAAATCCGTGAATCAGTGACCGGTCCCTCTTGAATTAAGGTGCCGACCCCCTTATCTTTAAGGGGACCGCCCTTATAAATTAAGGGGGCCGCCCATCTGGTGTTTTTCAAACGACCAAAAATTTGATTTTTGTAAAAATTTATGAGAAAGGTTGTGTTTTGGTGGTCAATTTGCAGCAAGTCCCATGTGAACATATATATGCATGAAATCAAGAATATCATGTATGTTTGCAATAAATCAAAAAATTTATAAAAACAGGATGTTAATTATAGAGCATATAATAATCTCATAAATATTGAAAGGTCCAAGCAAGTTGAGCAAGTAAATTTCTTTAGACCAAGTCGGGTTCGTCATCACACAATTAATTAAACATACACATAAGTTCACATAAAGTCCTAAATAGATTATTCTACTAAGCTAATCATCCTTCAACGTCTTCATTTCTTCTTCTTCCCGAAGACTCCTTGTAATGCCTTGTCAAACAATTTGAATCCACCTCTAAGTTCCTTATGCATTTGTTGTGTTTGATTGAGCAAGTCGGTTTGACATTCGAAGAGATGATCATCATTTTGTTCAAAAGAAGTGGGAACGTCATATTGTTGGTCAAGAGGTCTGAGAGAGTTTAGGTAAGTAGTAGGAGATGGGGTACTAGCACGAGAAGCACCATCATCTTATATCATCATTTGGTGAGATGAATGATCCACGGTTATGATAAGGCGGAAAAGGAAGTTGATGATGACGGGAACGGTGATGGGCTTTTCTACAATCACTTTGGGGTTTTCGGGTTTGTTTTAAAGCGAGTGGACGCATGACACGATCAACGGCATTGTAAATGCCATTGTCAAGGTGAGGGTAGTGTTCCATAACATGTCGAAAGAGACGTGTCAAGAACATACCATAAGGAAGAGGAAATTTAAGGAGTTGCTCGTGCACTTTAAATTCTTTTTGACAAGAGAAATAGGGCAAGAATTATATTGTTGGCTGATTCCGGCTAGAATACAATATAATATATGAGCAAGGAAAGCCGGGAGATGGTTTTTGGGTGCCTCCTTAAATCCAAAACAACCATTCTAAAAATGATTCGTTCCATCTTTTCTAGTCTTGGTCTAGTTCTTTGGTTTAGAACTTGATTTGGTGGAAGAATGAAGTTTTTGTGTTTGATTTGGTTCGATGTGGAGTCACTCGTTGAAACTTGAAGAAATTGATGAATTATTTTAAGGAGTAGGAAGGTCCGGTATGATATGGTCCTTCAGTTTCTTGGGAAGTTATGCAAGAGACTAAGGATCCATTCGTTTGTGAATACGGCTTGGCCATTGAATGGAATTCTGAGGATTTGACCGAATTATTAGAGGGAGAGAGTGATGAATTCGTTTTGAATCATAAAGAAGATAAGAATGACACCGGAGTCATCTCTTTGAAGAGTGACTTGACTATAAAAGTCCATAATAAAACGAGGGACAATTGGCTCATTAATTTCGTAGAGACAATTGAGACGCATGTTAGAAAAACAATGATCGATGTGATCAGATGTGCAGTAAAGTTGATCAACAACTCTACCCTCATGAATGCGTCGATTTTCGATAGGTTTGTAGAAGTGTGTGATAGTAGAAGAGATATCGGGTGTGTGTTTGGATACTTTGTGAAGGTAAAGAACGGGTAAGAGATGTATCACCAACTGTTGCTCGAGGCATGTTTATCACCTAAACAAGATAACAACGAAAGAAATTATTAAAAGAATAAAAAAATAAAAAAGTAAAGTTTTGAAAAACGACAAATGTGGGACAAGGATTACTTCAACTAAAAAATAAAAACCTAAGAAGTTATCCATATGTTCCTTAATTTATTTTTCACTTAATCTAGGGTGTCGAAGAATATATATTAGTTATATATTTCAACATCTAGGAAATGACCCTAACATCCAAATAATACTAGACTTGACTAAAAATTGTCGAAAGATATTACGTTAAGTTGTTATATTTTGTTGACAATATTCAGTTCATTATTTTTCGATCTTGATGAGATTTTAAATGGGTGTTTGTTTTGACCTAACACTATGTTTTAAAAGGTTAAACCAAAGCCCTTTTTGTATTAATTTTTATTATAAATGTATCTTATATATATATGAATCATATATCTTGATGACTTATACAAGTTAGTTAAGTGTTTATACAAGTGACAAAAATATAGTGATGGTCATTTCGACTCTCAAAACCGATCCTAAGAAACGAACCAAACGCCCCTTTATTTTTATAAAACTTTATTCATAGATTCGAAAAATAAGCATTTAGATATGTATGTTTCGATAGACAATGTATAATCATTTTAACGTGTTTTTGGCATGAATCAACAATGTATAAAATTTTGTTTTGAAATTTCTAAATTTTTTTTTAAAAATATATATATTTTTATAAATTTTCGAACCCTAATTTTTTTTAACTCAATCCTATTGAAAATCTTGAATTCCTATGACTACGGGAATCATTATAGTATGGGATTCCTAGACCTCTAATATAAAAATATAGAAGATACAAAAATTATGAAAAATACCCAATTTTGATTAAGAGCAAAATTGAATGGAATTGAAAAAGAAAAGTAAATAGAGATTGCTAAGTGTGATGGTCCAAATGACTTTAATCACTCGAAACTTGTATTAAGTAACACATCTTAATTTGAATTGTTTTTCATGGACATTTCTTTTTGAGACTTTGTGTGTGTAATATAAGTTCCCAATTGAATAAAATCACTGTCAGAATTCGTGTCAGTGTTATACGCGGAATAAATCTAACCTCGTGGAATTCTTTCAACTTTTTTGATTGCTCGAATAAATCACATGTGTTTTAACAAGACGGATCACATGATAATTACGTCAACTCTGCGCAATAAATTTGTTTGGTGGCAAAAGGTTCATAAAAGGGACCGGCACAAATGGCTATCTTTCCATAATGTGTGAGACATACTGACTTGCTAGCGGTTGTGGCTTATCTATTGAGTGCAAAAAAAATTGAATCCAGGGCGGAATGGACCAAGCGGATGTCTATCCATAATGTGAGAGTCATACTATGACTTGTCAGCGGGAACCGGCCCCAAAGATTTTGACGTCATTAGTTGTCTTATTAATATAATTACATGGAAATTTTAGGGTAAAAACAAAACATGTATCAGCAAAGTAAAGTGGAGTAGCTTTCTGAGTTGCAGAATACCAAAGAAAGAAACAAAAGTACAACTATATGTGTATTGGGTCTTATACAATTTAACATTTGCACCCTTTAATACTTGGAAATCAAAAAAGTTCAACTGTTTGACACTGAGAAATTCAAATTTTCAGTATAACAATGTTTTCTCTACTGTTATTTTGTAACATTTATTTTGAAGGTATAATAATAATATTGAATCAAAGCGAATGCTTTAGGAAGAATTAGGTAATGCTTCAAGCAATTAGTTTCAAGTTATGTCAGAAAAGTTACTTTTACGTTGTAATAAAGTTGGCCCCCTAACAAAAACGTTCAAATTCCGCCACTGATTACGAAGTGATTGGCACTCAGTCATAAATTTGTTAAAACACTTTGAAAAAATGAATTAGATATAGGCCACCACTATATTAGACAAGAACAACAAAAATTGGTAACAATGATGTGTCATTCACATGGTTTTTTTTCTTCCTTTTCAGCTGTGTAGTAAAAAAAAATTGTTACAGTACCTATATCAAATTACCCTTTACAGATTACAACATTTATCAACACAGTTCCAACTGGACTTTGGACAACATGTACTTATACCTTCAGGAAAATACCGGTTCATACACGGTTAAAACTTATATTAAAAGGAACCATTAGACTAACTGGATGTCAAAACCAATCCGGTTCATGAGGGTACGCGGGTTCAACTGGCCTCTCGATACTTTGTTTCATCAACCAGATAGGTATGCTGTTTAGGGATCCCGTTTGCAGGTTCGGATGGTGGATCAGGATTCTTGTCACTGAAGTATAGAATATTCACATTTCAACATGTTTAAATTGTTAAGCAAGGCAAATTTGACACAACATAGAAGCAATTACAAAAAATGAGACTTACGACTTGGAATATATGAAAAGACCAACACCAACTATTCAAAATGATACGTAGTAATCCAGTATAAAAAAGGGCTAATGACTTAAAAAGTCATCTAACTTGACACTTTTTGTCTTTGTGTGTAGCCATCTTTTTTCTTTCCTATTCTGTCATCAAACTTTCAAAAGTCGATCATTGTGTGTATTTTGTGACCATTTTACCCTTACATTTTCTAAATTTTGAAGGGTAAAATGGTCATTTTACATGACAAAATAGTCACAAAATACACACAATGATCGACTTTTGAAAGTTTGATGACAAAATAGGAAAAAATAAAGATGGCTACACACAAAGACAAAAAGTGTCAAGTTAGATGACTTTTTAAGTCATTAGCCCATTTAACTAACATAGAACTGATACATTAATTTGGTTGTCTAGAAATAAAAAGAAAACAAACCTTTAGCATAAGAGGTGTTAACGTGTAAAATATAAAGAATCCTACTGTGTAGCCAAAGAAGGTTAGTATCTGCAACAAAAAAAGATATTACACAAAAAAATAATGCAAGACCATAAGATGATTCATTCATTAAAAAAGCTATATTTGTTATGAATTTCCGCTTACAAGTTCAGTGGACCATTTTATTGCTTCAAGACTCTTCCTCTCGACTATGGCACTGAATTTTTGTTATGGAAATGGATATATTGATACCACGTAGTAGTTTAGAGTAAGAACTATTATCCAGAAAAGGATACATCTGAATCACACTAAAGAGCATTCCAAACGCACCAACCATTGCTAATACTTCAACAAGGCCGATCTTCTTAACACAATATTCCTGCAAACAGATCAAATTAGAGTACGCATATTGTATAATGTATATCTCTTTTAATTAACGTGGCAGAAAAAGAGAACGGGTCACGGGTCAAAACAAGTAATTAGTGCAGGTGATGAAAACGGGTCCCATAGATCCGAAACACTTTTTATTTGAAATTTTGAACTTTATTAATAACTAGTGTCAAATATGAGAGAACTAAAACTATTTCGCTATAATCTGATTATTACAAATGAATTATCCATAAAGTTTTTGCTTTGAAAATACATTTTCAACCCCTTTTGACCCGTTTTAAGCTTTTTTTCTTTTTTTGGGTAGCCATGGTTTTCGACCTTTTGGCCGCCTAATCCATGGGGTTTGAACCCACCACCACACAGACGCAAACCAGGTAAAGCCCTCCCTTTTCACGAGGTTGGCATGGCCACTTCAAGGTTGTTTGCACCTAGCAGGAATTGAACTTGAGACCTCACACATATTAGAGTGATAATCACAATCCCTTTTGCCACTAGGCCATCCTTGAGTGGTTAAAGCTAGTTGTGATATCGGATAAAGAAACATTTTAGTAGAGTTGTTAGATTATATATTAATACTATATATGCTAAATTATCCACCAAAAGAACGAATTTGACCCGTTAGAGATAACAATAACCCAAAGTAATCCATTATAATGCATCAAGTTTACCACTATTGATATGTTTTGAGTGTCAAATTTGCCCTTTTAACACTGTTTAGTTGGCCAGTTATATAATAAGTGGCAGATCTTCCCTTTTGACCAATTTTAAGTGACCAATTGGCTCGTTTAACCTTATCAAATATCACCTATTTGATCTGTTAGAGATAAAATAACCCGAATTGACCCGTTCATAAGTAACTGGTTCAAAGTTACTTTGTTACTATTTGATATTTGAGAGAGGGATTTACTGAAAAAAGTAGAAGCACATTGACCGACCTGACCAACATTGCTTAGTGCAAAGAAAACCGTCCCTCCGATAACAAGTAAATCACCCAAAAGTATATTTGAACCACCTGAAACTCAAAAACAACTATCACTCAATCCTTTATTTAGCATTAAAGTTTTACTATTGCAATGTTAACTTGAAATTATCACCTCCACCGCCAACCCCGGCATCAGAAAGAAACACCAAACAAAGACCTAAACCGCATATAGATGCACCAATGAACTGCCATAATGAATATCTTGTGCCCAAAAAAAGCCTAGTAAAAAGTATGACCCATGCAACCGTCCAACAATCCAATAATGCTACACTTGTGATTGATGTGAAGTAATATGCTGAATTAACTGCAATTAACAGTCATAAAGTCAATACCTTCTCGTACAATTTTGTACCTAGAATGTTAAGGTCGCCTGGTGAAGATAGATTTTAACAACTATGTGTGTCATTATAGTGTGGATTGGCAGGTGGGATGGGTCACAGTTAAAACTGAAGCGTGTCATTATAGTGTGGGTTAATACAGGCTGAGATGACCAAAAGAGACTTTTTTTGTCCACTTTAATAAGAAATATAAATAACTATGTGTCAATCAGATTAAGAACATTATTATTATTACTATAATAAGAAATCCTTGGAAAATCTATTTCTAGGCAATGCAAATAGACTTTGAGCAATGTTCCACTTGTTCGACCCATTTGACACATCCCCGAGATAGCTAGTGACTCATTTGACTGTTTTAAAACACAACCAAAAGCAAGATATTCATAAGCAAATGGGCTGACATTTTCCAACTCTAAGTCACATAACGTGTTTGTTGCAAAATATTGAGTTACATGCACACAGTCAAAAGTAAGAGATGAAGAGAAGCAAACCTACAAAGATAATTGCCTTGGACATCAAAAAATGCTAACAGGGCAAACCAATACCACGGAATCTGCAAAATGCCCAAATATAAATGATTTCATTCCTAGTCCTATAGTCGTGCACATATATATAAGTTTCTGACTAATAGTGAAGGAAGGTGAAATTACAATAAGCTTACGGCGTTGGTACAACAAGATGCTTCCATTGACAATAGTTAAAGCCAGATAGCCGAAAAATCCCAGTGTAACAGGTGAATTAGCACCTGTAAAGAAACAAACAAACAAACCACAAAGGACATAAACAATTCTAAAAGTCACCAAGTTCTAATAATCAACTTAAGAAACTGATTGCAAAGAACCAGCTAAAAAAAAAAAATACTTCCTTCATCGCGATAAGAACATACTGCAATTTGTTAGGAATTGGACAGAATTTTAGTAAACATAAAACTTTTGTTATCTTGTGAAAGTTAGTACTACATGTAGGTTTTATCAAAAGCTTTGGCCATATTTTACGCAGTTAGGGGGTGTTTGGGATTGCTTTTTTTTTCTTTCTGCTTATGCTTAAAACTAAGTACCTATAAGCTGATAATATATAAGTACTTCAAGAAATAGTTTTGATTTCTGCTTATTTTGTTCAGTTAAATTCATTTATAAAAAGTTTTAGGTTAAACATGATGATAAAAGAATAGTTTTGATTTCATCTCAAATAAGTATTTTGAACTAAGCAGCTTCCAACTTGCTTACCAGAATTTGCTAATTTCACCTCAAAATAAGAAGATAAGAAAAAAGTTTGGATAACACAAAAATGCTTATGCTATAAAAATATAAAATAAGCAGATAAGCAGAAAGTTAAACAATCCCAAACACCCTTAAATACGCAACTCCCAAACTAGTCAATAAGCAAATAAACATAAAGCAGTTTGCTTCTACCCAACCATTGGGGCATTGCTTCTATCTTAACACATCATTTCCTCATCAACACACACATTCCTCGACACGAAACCTTATCCACAAAACAGATTCCCCTAACTCTCAAAACCCACAAAACAAACAACCTTTTACACAAAACCCATTTTCAAAAACACAAAAAACAGGACATGTACAAGATCGAATATATACCGAGATTCGCGGTTAGAGAGGAAGTGAAATTGAGAAGTGCTAATATAATGGAAACAAATTGACCCAAAAGTAGAACTGAAACAACCGACCATAGATCCGATCGCCTACTGCTGAGGATAATATTGGTGTTCATTAGGTAGTTGAAAATTAGTTAATTAATGGCGGGAGATACACGTTAGTTATATTGTTTTAGTTAGTCAACGATTAAGTTTTTGGTTTATGGGGTTAATTGGGCCTAAAATGAAGTCGTATGGACTGTTGTGGGCAAAATAAAATACCAGAGTATTGTGTTTCTTTTGAGTTTTGGAATGATATGTGTGATGATTCCTTTATCTTTCTTTATTTTTTTACATTTTAAAGAATTGAAAATTGATTAATATCACACAATTCATATATTTTTTACATTTAAGAAATTAATTAAAATTACACGAATCATTTCATCCAACAAATCTTTTATATAATAAAAAAATTACATCATTTCGGAGTTTGATATCAAATTGAATCTTATGAATTAAAAAATTGAACAAATCAGAACGCTTGATTTTGCAACATAGACAAAATCGTGCTATCTGATTGGTCAATAAAAAGTCAAAATTGAATCAATTTGGTCAAAATTAAAAAAATTTGGTGAATAAATCTGAGAAAAAAACACATAAAAATATATGTGTCAAATTTGTGAAAACAAAAACTTGAAAAAAGAGAAAGCAATTAATAAAACTTTAGTTGTTTAAGTTTAAATAAATTATATGGAGTTAAGTGTAAATTTATAAATTTTATTATAACTTTAAAAAATAAACAAATAACCCTTTAAACTTTATACCCCTAAACTTTATTCTTTAAAATAAAACAAACGCAAACAATTTTTTACTTCCAACAAAGATTTGACATTATTTAATCACAACTCAAATCTACCCGAAGACTTTTTAGTGGATTTTTCATTATCGGCATAAATCATGTTGTACAACCAAATATAAAAACACCAAAACACATAAATTATCGTAAATAAAGAAAAAGGGTTTTCTAGCTATTCATTGATGAGTTTGAAAGAAATTACATTTTCTTTTCTTTTGGTTTAATACGTACTAAAATTTTAACAATTAAATTTCTAAAAAACTATTTATTTCATTGACATGTTTTATAAAGTGGAAGTTAATAGTTTGAATATCAAGTTGAATATAAAGAATTAAAAAATTGGACCAGTCAGAATGCTTGATTATGCCACGTAAGCAAAATCATGCGATCTGATTGGTCAATAAAAAATGAATATTGAATCAATTTGGTCAAAATAAAAAAAAAATTGATGGAGAAATCTGATTGAGGAAAAAAATACATAAAAATGCATGTGTCAAAAAACAAAAACCTGAAAAAAAAGGAATTAATTAATAAAACTTTAGTGGTTTAACTTTAAATAAATTATATAGAGTTAAGTGTAAATTTATAAATTTACAAATTTTATTATAACTTAAAAAAATAAACAAATAACCCCTTAAACTTTATACCCCTAAACTTTATATTTTAAAATACAACAAACGCAAACGATTCTTACTTCCAACAAACGCAAACAATTATCGGCATAAAATCATGTTGTACAACCAAACAAAAAACCGAAGCACATAAATTATCGTAAATAAAGAAAAAAGAAAGAATGGTTTCTAGCTATCATTGAGGGTTGAGAAAAATTCGATTTTCTTTCTTTTGTATAATAGACAAAAATCTTAAACACTTGAATTCTGAAAAAGAATTTAATTCATAGGACATGTTTATAAAGTGGAACAACGTTCGAATATAACGGGGAGAAAATTAATCCCCTTTTGGTCTCAGAGGTTCACTTGAGCCGACTTCGGGCTATCTAAAAGGGTAGTTTCGCTGGGAT
Organism: Tanacetum coccineum; assembly: GCA_026074375.1. Classification (NCBI taxonomy): domain Eukaryota; kingdom Viridiplantae; phylum Streptophyta; class Magnoliopsida; order Asterales; family Asteraceae; genus Tanacetum; species Tanacetum coccineum. Next base: position 33,072 of record BQNB010020101.1, on the reverse strand, counting down.
TAGTTCGCTCACAATATCGAGTCTGAAAATAGGTAAATCAAAAGTAAAAAAATTACTAATTATCCTACTGCGTTATATATAAAGATATTTAATAAATTTATTCTCTTCATATGATTTCGATAATACTCTATACATAACTTATAAAACAGAAAAAATAAAAATTATATATATTTTTATAAAACATAATGTCTAAACCTCGTGCGTGCACGGGCATTAAAACTAGTAATAATATACATTAAAAAACATCAACTTCCACTCCCATACCTCATATTTTTTAATTAAAACTTAATTTCATCTTTCTTTTTTAAAATAATATACCTTAAAATCGTTAATCATTGAATAAAACAAATTACACGATTACGACAAGCATTTAATTATCTTTCAATAGAGAGACATTTTCATATACTTTCGTCAAACCTTTTTTGTTATGTTTTTTTTTATTTTAGTTTTTTCGGTACTAACTCATGTAATATAAGTTCGAACACTCAACTTGTTATTGCAAAACTGGCATAAGTATTTGTATAGAACTCTAAATGATTTGTCATTTTTTACATAAAAATAATCAAAATCATTAAGTTTCTAACCATATATCACACATAATTTTTGAACTTTCATATCAACGTTTTTTAAATTAAAAAAATTCAAATCCTTAGCCAGATACCATATGATTTGATTATGTAAAATGACTTAGATGTCATAGATAATATGTGACACCCCATAAATTTCAGACCAATATTTTAGCCGTTTCCGTTCAGTATTCTTAATTTTATAAGATGCGTGTAATTTTTACGTTTAACCGGGAAGTTATCCCGTGATTATCTGAGAATCATTACCGGAAGTGATCCGGGTTACAAATTATCGTAGTCTTTCGACAATAGTCACGTTTTTTTTGTTTTAAGTTAGTATTTAAACTTTCAGAAAATTTCGTGAAGTTATTATACGTTTTTAGTTTTTGCGTAAACCGAAAACAATATTAGAAGATATCTAGTGCATGAGAAAAATATCTTGCATGCCTAGGATACCACCTTTGCATTTCAAAATTTGAATGATCAAATTGGACCCTCCCTCTACTTGGTTGTAGTTCGTCCGCCACCCACAAACACCAACACCCTTCCAACTTTGTAGTAAACTTGTCTCCTTGATATTTTGGACCACCTAGGATCCTATTTTGGATTCATTTCAAAAGCTAGATACATCCTCATTTGCAAAGAAAACACACACATATCCTTACTTTCTTTCTTGTTCGAACGGCACCAAACACACACACACTCTTATAATTTTTAACTTTTGATCAAAACCATTTGAAGAAAGAAGAGTTTGGGTTGATTTTGTATAACCATTTGAGTATTTAAACACAACGTTTGGGTTGTAGTTAGTTCTAATCACCTTCTAATCATCCATTTTTGTAAGTCATCCAATCTTCTTAAATCTTGTACTTTTGTGTTCTACATAATGCATAAATGTAAGTTGTACAAACGAATTATAAAAGTTTAGATTTTTAAACTACATAAACCTTAAAAGGTTATATATATGGCTCGAAAATAATAAAAGGAAGACAAGGAAATCATAGTTTTGTGATCGTGGTTATTTTTATGTAATAAAAATCGTAACTTTATGCTTATTATACGTTCGACTTATTTAATAAGCTCTTGGAGAGCTTATTGGGCTTATGTTAATATTTAGCCCAAAAAGAAAAGAAAGAAAGAATGTTTGTTTGGCTTGTTTAAATTCGGCTTATATTTCATGGCTTATTTTCTAGCTTATTTTTTAAAGGACAAAAATTTAAGCTTATTTAGCTTAACAAATAAACCCAAATATGCTTAACGGGCTATTAAGCCCCGTCCCACAACCAAAAGCCCAAACCATGAGCTTAATCCATAAGGCTAATGGTTTGGCTTATTTGACTTGGCTTATTGAGGGCTTATTGATAGCTTATTAGAGAATCAAGAACTTATTTGATATCTCTTAACTAATGGGCCCATATGTGTTAAACGGTTTCGGCCCAACAAGGGAGCCCAAACCGTGGCTTAAGCCCATACCGTGGCTTAAGCCCATGGCTCGGCTTATTGGGGTTTTTGTATTGGCTTATTGGAGCTTATTTATAGCTTACTAATAAGTCGAGTGCTTATTCGTTTAACGGATTGCTTATCGGACTTAATGGATAAGTATAAATCTACATATTTGGTTTAACGGGCCACGGCCCAATATGAGACAACGCACCATGGCTTTAAGTCCACGGTGTAGCTTATTGGATAAGCTCGTGTATAGCTTATTTGATATTATCCGAACTTGGATATAATCGTTATTTATTTTAGACTTTTCGTTTAACGGATCATCTAATTAGGCTTATTGGGCCTAAAAGCCCAATAAGGATCCGAAAGAGTTTTTAACTTGATTATTAAGGGATTTGATAGTATAGTAGACTTGATTTGCGAAATATATCTTTGAAAGTGATTGGGATTGATATTTAATAAAGTCTACGACTTTGGAAAACGTGTAAACACGAACGGGTCATGCCGAAATTTTTATAAAATTTTTATACTTAGAAAATATTTAAAAAACATTTATTATAAAAATATATTGACTACTTATAAGGGAATGGGTAAGATGCCGAAATATATATATTTACTTGATTATTATTATGTAGTATTATATATTTAAAATTTCGACGTACTTTGTCGAGTCAAGTGTTACAGCCACGATACGATCACTAGCGTTTCATTTTAGAAAACATTTAACGAAAGTATTTTAGTAAACACTTATGCATTATTCGTATTTCTATATTATTCTGGTTCTAAGTCGAAACCTATATTCCCTAGGTCGTGTTCGAGTACCATCATTCCATTCTGTGTGATCTTTCTTCTAGCCTATTCACTACTTCACTTCACCAACTCAAGGTGAGTTCATAGCCCTACTTTTACTCGTTTTGAATAAATGCTTTATAACTTTGGGGTGAGAAACATTGCTTATTTTCTTAAACCGGACACAAGTACTTTACGTGATACTTTCCCTTGTTTACGTGTTGCCTAAGATGCGTTAGACCACTATTTGCCCGTAATATCATGAACCGTTAATTACCTAAAACCGACTGCTGGTTAAGTAAGCGCGAGTGAGTAAATAGATCTATTGGTACTAATAACCTCCATCCGGGTTTGGTAATTCTTACTGGTCGGGTACGACTGATGTACAGGCCAACGGATGTATTTCATGTCGAAACTAGTTTGGGTGATCTTTGGTCGGACACCTACCAGGGCAACTTTATATAGCAATGTACATGCTACCTTCCCATTAGCTTCGGTGTCATGAGCTTAGTGCAACGTAAATACCTTTTGTGTGAAGTTGTATCTGTTGTAACTGTCACATACGTTTTGAAATCTTGTGGTCCACTATAACTACGTTTGAATTAAACCTATGGATTCACCAACATTATGTTGACGTTTTAAGCATGCTTTTCCCAGATGCTTAGCTTGGATTTTCAAGGTGTGCTATTAGAAGTCTATGTGCAATGTGACTTCGACCGATTTCAAGACTATCTTATTTCATACTCATTGTCCTTTGCTAAAACTTAATATTGCTTCCGCTATGTTTTCTTATTGCTTCTACTATGCTTTAATTACTTTGAAATAGTTTGTAAGACTTAATTACTTTTAAATTTTACGCAACGAGTTATGATTTTCTAAAATGTACCCCTTTTAGAGGTCATTCTTTATGCTTTGTACTTGAGATATGTATGATGTTACGCCCCAAACACTTATTCCGACATGACCCTATTTGGGGGTGTGATAGATTGGTATCTAGAGCCAATGTTATAGAGAACCAGGTAGTTTAACTAGGTCTGGTCTATAACCAGTATGTGATCCCTATGTGAATTAATTATGCCCTTACGTGATCCCATCTTGCCTTACGTATATGATAATCATAATGTTATTACTTTACGTAATCGATAATTTCATATCGCTCTATATAATTTGCATAATGTACTTTACTTTGCATTATATCTATTTAGTTTTCCCCTGCATATGCATGGTTGATATAAAGGGATTTATATGAACTATTGCTTGTGCAGGTCATGGCTTTTTCTGTCATCTTGATTTCATCAAACTCATCAGAGGAGAGTGTGGGGACGTCCAATGCTCAAGTCATCTTGTTCGGTACGATCCCTGTTACCATTCCATCAACTGCACCTACTGTTGATTTACCCATCATTCATGATTACACCCCACTGATACCCACTGATACACCCACCATTTCACCCGTTGTACCCACTATACCACCTATTGCTCCCACTATTCAGTACACTTCCCCATTCATTTGCACTAATTCATTTGACAGTGACACTCCTGATACACAACCATCGCAGAACCCGTATGAGGTCATTGTTGCTCGGTGGAGGAGCCGAGTAACAGCATGTTCATCACCACCATCACCACCCATTCGTTAGATTTTACTTGCACCACTCAGATTACCCCGCCGACCAGCTGTTCTTGTTTTGCGCGGTCAGCCGATTCTTGTTGGTCGACCTTATCGTACCCAGCTTAATGGGGTACTTAAGATGTTGACTACCAGGAAGAGAGTTGGACCATTACCCACTTATCGGCTGGCATTGAGATATTTGAAATATTCAAAACCACGGATTTACTCTCATCAAGATCATTTCACCTCAGATGACTCATCACGAGATTCTCCGTCAGATTCTTTGTCAAAGACTTCATCAGATTCTCATTCAAACACTTCATTTGATTTTTCTTTGAGACATTCTTCATCAGGTTATGCCATATCAGATTCTCCTTGCGATTCATCGACTGATGTTCCTGCCGGGCCATCTCGCAAGAGATGTAGGTCCCCTACTTCATCGGTACCTATAGCTTCACCCGTACGCCAAGCCCTATCTCCCGTGCGCGTTGACCTATTACCACCGCCTAAGAGGATTAGGGATTCTAATTCAGTGACGGATTTTGAGGTTAGTTCAAAGGACGGTTATGAGCCGTATGTACCTAGAGAGACTGGTTTAAGAGTTGACGTTGAGGATAGTTACGAGCCTTACATAGAACTTGATATCGACCTTGACGTTCAGGCATATATTGATGAGTGTTTTGCGTATGCTGATGCTATTAGAGCTAGAGGGACGGATGTTAGAGTTGTGGTTGAGATTGTGGCCAAAGAGGAGGTCGAGTCTAGTGCGAGAGGCACGGTTGAGGTTGAGGTTGATCCGAGGGTCGGACCAGTTATTGATGACGATGTGCGTGAGTCTGTTAGGGAGGATATTCCTGGTCATGTCACAGCTGATGAAGTTGTAGAGGTTACTATGGAAAACTAGAAGGGGGTTGAATAGTTTACCGCTTTTTAATTAAAAGTTATGTTTGTTTATAAAAACTTAGATTCGACTTTATGTGAATTCACAATGTACACAATATGAACAATACAAGTAAGTAAATGAATGACAAGTAAATATAAAAGACAAGAGATAAGAGTTAGAAAGATCAAACCACAACACAAGGATTTATAGTGGTTCGGTAAAGAAGCACATCTTCGCCTACTCCACTCCCCGAAGCACCACACTCGATGTTTTCTTCACTATGACAACAAGCTCCCTTAGGCCTAAGAAAACCGTACACAACTTAGCTTACACCAATTTCCGAAACTAAGCGAAATGTCGAGTTCTAATCCTAGATAGAACCAATCTATCACAACTAACCACACTACTTCACAACAAATCACTACTTGGCTTCACTTCACAACTTCTCTACACTTCACAACTTATCTTCGCTTCACAACTTCACTTCACCAAGACACTACTACGATCACACCAATCTAACACTACTTGCTAAGATCACCCCGATCTAACTATACTAACAATGATCACACCAAATCTACTTATGGTACACAACAACGATACACACCTTCACAATATACATAAATGATTTACAAGATATAACACAACTACACAACTATACCGACTATACTATAACACTTCTTGACTTGATGATAAGAAGTATTCTTCTCTTCCACTTGAGGATATAAGCTTAGATCACTTGGAAAGAAAGCTTTATGATTAAATGATCAAAGGAATGAAAGGAGAGTATTAACTGATTTAGAACATAAAGAAAGTGTGTGCAAAAGGTAAGAAAATCAGCGGGGAATAGTCCAGTATTTATAGGCAAACTGGTATGACAATTTGTCTGGGCGGTCCCTTTAATTATTAAGGGGACCGGCACCTTATTTAAAGGGAGCGCCCTTATAATTAAGGGGGCCGCCCAGCCTCAAACACTCACTTTTTTGTCTTTTCTGGGAGAGGTGTTTTTTGGAACATTTCTAGCCGTTTTTAGGTAGAAAATTTGAATTCAAAATATTTATTTGAATAAAACATTTTTTTTAATCTAAAAATGTTTTGTAAAAGATATAAAAATGTTTGTGACATTTTTATAAAAAATGTGAGGCTGAATAAAAATTCCTTTGATCATGAAATGCATTAAGCATATGTCTATTCATATCTTTAAGTGATTAAATTTTCGAAATGAAAATTTACTACTAATTACATGTTTGTGTTTAATTTTACATTTGATGTTTTTACATTTTGTGATTATCAAAACATAGAGAGGTCAAAAAATATTAATAGCGTTTTTAGGCATTATTTCTATCAACAATCTTTCTCTTTTTGATGATTACAAAATCTAAACTCATTAAATGAAAAATTCATTTTAAACAAGTATTTAGTGAGTTGTATTTCCATTTCTCCCCCCTTTTGTAGAATCAAAAAGGCGTCGTCGATGAATGTTAGTAAATCCGACGGAATAAACGCTCCCCCTTGATGTGTACTCCCCCTCGTTCGAGGGCACCAAGGAATCGAGCTATTGATAACTTTGCTACAAAACAAGTTAGAAGAACAAGACAACCATTTCTAACATATAGCAAATAGGAAAAATATTTAAACATGTTGATAATGCTTAACAAGTGTCAAGTTATTTGTGTAAACTAACAATCACAAATATATATCAACTAGGCTTAACTTTTATGGATATGAAAAATTCAACCAACCAAAAAGAAAACAAGTGCATAAAAAAATATAAGACTAAGGAGCATTCATTAAACATAAAAATTGTGTATAAAACACAATCATGCATACATCAAATAGAAGTAATATGCTTGAAGCATATTAGTACAACATACATTAAACTACAAAGGTCCTAATAATTCTAGAATTTTATAGGACTTGCTTGCAAAAGGTTTGGTTGACAATTATTTGAAAATGGCTAAACATGGTGTATGTTTAGTTTGGAGAAGGTGGTGGTGGTGAATTGGGTGGTGGTGGTGGTTGTGAGAGTATGTGTTCAATGTAGGAAAACATGTATTGAAGTTCTTCACTTAGGCCAAGGATAAGTCTATGGTTGTGAATACAACATAAGCATGTTGCTCATGTGCATCAAGTAGGTTCCAAGGAATAAGATGACTAAAGATAGGTGGAGAAAGTGATGGAGTATTAAATTAGACATCAAGTGGGGTAATTGGTGAAAGGGTAAGATTGATGTCCATAGATGTATTTTCTTAAGTTATAAGTGGTGGAGGAACTCTTGGAGGAGGAGATGTTGTTGAGTTCAAGTAACCATTTGTTGATGGTGATGTGGATGAAGTTGGTGATTTGGGTGTGTAGTCAATGGAAGATGAGGAAGTGCCTTTGGTTGATGGTGTTTTTGAAGGTGCATTAGGAGCACTAGGGGATGAGAGTTGATGTTTGGGTGATGGGGTTTTAGAGTCATCATTAGTTTTATCCATAAACAATTGTTTTGGTAAAATGATGTTGATTTTTGGTCTTTTGGAAGCTTTGGAAATAGAAGCTCTAGTGGATGTCATGGTGATTTATGGTGGTTGAAAGAGAATGAAGAAGATGGTGAAGTGGTGGTGATCATTTGGAGGGAATTTATTTGAATGATTTGGAAATGGAATGGATTTGAATAGGTTTAAGAATTTCCAAAATATGTTCGAGTTTTTTAAGTAAGGATCTGCTGAGGCCTAGATAATCATAGAGGGTGGCCTTTAAGAGAAAGACAAACAGTAAATCCATGAATCAGTTGGTCGGTCCCCTGTATTAATAACCGCCCCTTTTATTTTTAAGGGACGCCTTATGATATTAATGGGGGTGGTCCGGCCATCCTGGCTATTTTGTTTTTTAAACGACTTTATATTGCATTTTTTATATGAAAAAATTTTTATGAGGAAATATTGTGTTTTGGTGGTCTCAATTTGGCAGAGCAAGTCCTTATGTGTACATATTAGATGCATGAAATCTTGTATTAACATGTATGTTTGCAATAATCAAAATTTATAAAACAAGGATGCATAATTATAAGAGCATTACTATTAATTCATAAATATTAAGGATCATAAAGCAAGTTGCAACAAGTTTAATGCTTCTTTGACCAAGTGGGTTGTCATTCACAATTAATTAAAAACATACGCTTTAGTTCACTTAAATGTCCTATATAAATTATTCTATAAGCTAATTATTCTTCAACTGTCTTCCATTTCTCTTCCCTTACTGCCGAAGACTTCCACGTAATGCCTTGTCAAACGATTTTGAACCACCTCTACAATTTTCTTATAGCATTTTTGTGTTTAGGATTTGGCAAGTCGGTGATGACGCTTGATAGAGAAGATCATCATTTTTTTAGAAAGAAGTGAAATAATGTGACAATGTTTGGTAATTCGTGTGGTCAAAGAGAGTTTAGGTATGGGTAGGAGATGGGGGGGGGTACTGCACGAGAAGCACCATCTTCCTCATATCTTCTCCTTGGTGTGATGATGGATACACAGTTATGATAGGCGGAAGTTGATGAGACGGAGCTAGAGACGGAGTGACGGGCTTTTCCACGATCACTTCGAGGTCGACGGGTTTGTCTTAAAGCAAGTGGACGCATGACTCGTTCAACGACATCGTAGATGCCATTGTCAAGATGAGGGTAGTGTTCCATGACATGTCGAAAGAGACGTGTCAAGAACATACCATAAGGAAGATGGGCTTTAGGAGCCAATTGTTCCTCATTTTATAAAGATGAGGGTAGTGTTTCTTTGCTGAGAGAAATGAGGCCTTGTGCTTCTTTGCAATCCATCACAGCCCTTGAATCTTCTTTATCTTTGAAAAAGTTAAGGATTGCCAAGGTGTCATGGCATCATGTGACTGAGGAAGGTAGTGGAGGAGGGGGGTGATGTTTATCCAGTGGTTTTTCGAGGTAGGGGATAAAACGGGTGTTGTTTGGGGAAGACAATCAAAAAGGGCGGGAAATGGGGGGAAAGATATACAGTGTCTGTTTTTAATTGACATGGTGGAAGTTTGGTTTGTTGTCAAGACTAGTCCCTTATTTTGATATGTATGGTTGCATCTATCATCCTTGTGTAGATATAAGTTTAAGGATGTGGAAGGATAAGCCCTCCAAGGTGCATTGTGTTATTGCACCAATGGTCCTTGTGGTGATACATCTTTAACAACTTGGCAACCTGAGCCGCTGAATGCGTATGAGTATATTACACGGGGAGTCCTTATGGGCTAACAGTTTTTTTGGTAAGTGTTAATATGGGCCTAGCTTTGGCAGATTTGGGCCCGTTGGGTTTTAAAGGGATATTGGGCCTTAATTCAAACTTGGGCTAATAAAGTCTTCAAATAATGTGTAAATGGGCTGACCCGGCCCATTAGATGGGTACGGGTGGGCCCATTTAACATTTCTTCGATTCCGGCTTCGGCTTTGACCGTTGACTTTTTCGGGTTGACTTTGACTTTGACTTTTGTTGACTTTTGGCTTTTCCACGCTTTTCCATTCCGTGCCCGGTTTTGTCCGTTTTTGCTTGATTTTTCGTCCTTTTCTCGGATATCCGTTTCCTGCACAATATAAATGAAAACATACAAATACAAAGTATTTTTGGTACGTTTTTTGTCATTTCAGTCCGATTTTAAAGGTCAAAGGTATGTGTATTTAAGCACATACCAAAATCCCCCATACTAAGATATTGCCGTGTCCTCACGCAATGCTATAAGTAAACACTTAAGAAAACTAAGAATCTCAATCCCCCTCGACTAATAACCTCGAAAAGTAGCTAAGTGTTCGTCAAGGAGAATTAAAGAATCAATAGCTTCGACAAGTCCCGTTTTCACCATTTTTACATGTACACTAACTATCCCTAATATTTTTGGATTTTCCTTTTTTTCTTTTCTTAACTACCTGTTTGACTTCCTTTATTTTATCAACACTGGGATCATAGAATGAGAAGTGCCCATAGAATAATCTACGGATGTCCGAATGGATAAATTCATCGTCCCCGATTTTTCACTAGTCCCAAACTAAGCGTAAGAACGAAATCACCGTTAAGTACAAGTAAAGATGCTAACACTACTTATAACTATGACTTGTCAACTTTTGCTCCCGCCAATTATTCAATTAAAGTGATTGTGCTTAATTTTAAGTTAACTTTAGATCGACAATTTAGAAAGTAGTATAGTTTTATGTGCATAACGATATTTCTGAAGAAATCTGGGGAAAAGACTAGATCACCCACCAACCAGCATATTCTCGATAGATCCCAGCCAGTTCGACTTATGGTTATCAGGTTATACCCACAGGAAGGAATGTGTCGCAATGTAATAAGCGGGATACTCCTCCCTTTTTTGGCCGAATTTCTTAGATTACCGTTTAAATAAACATACTACTCAAAAAGCATCCGCAAACAACAACAAAAATTAATGATCACATTGGTACGATTATTCCATGTAACGACCTTTCCCTAATCGGACGTCCCAGCCTCTTCAGCTAAGTGCCCAGTATTTGACACACCACTGAGAATACATAATTGAAATAATCTACCGACGGCAACCCAACAACTTTTTGAAGTCTTACAGCAAGTTATTCTTAGTTCAAAATTATACTTGAGTTTAGAAAAAGAAATCTTAACCATTAAATTTTCATTTATTGCTATATACTATACTACCGTCATCATTTACATGACTACAACATCGGCCACGCCTCCGACAAGATGTAGTGACTTAGTCTGACGACGTTGCTTATTATTTGATAACCCTACAGATTGTAATATCTCTACTATGGGCCTTGTATTGGAAGACTTCAAACATCGGTTGTGACCGGCCAAATGCATAAAAAACCGTTATCAGCCCATAATTGTTATATTATATTATTTTAATTTATTTTTTTTTATATAAATATTTTAGTAATAAAGATAATTCGTTTAGAGGAGACTCAATGTAAAGCTGAACTAATATGAATATTTTTCGTTTTTCCGAAAGAGCTTCTTTTTAGAAAATGTCGAGTTTAAGTTAAAGCAACTTAAGCCCGTTTATTATTCGGGTTAAGAGCTTTTCGGTGTATAAAAAGCGACAAGTTATACCTATAAGCTTTTAAGATTTTCCAATAATTTCCTTGTTTAGCATCGCTAATTGTAATACCACTAATCATTTCGTTCTTCGCAAATTTTAAAAATCCCTAATAAAAGGATCCCGCGAATGCTTAGCCTAATAAACATTTCGTTTATTAACATGGTTAAGGGACAAAGCTTAGGGCTCAACACCGCCCAAACGAGGTCAAAAATTTATTCTCATCTACCCATTTGAAAAGTCAAAACGTGTACAAACACTTATTTTATTTTTGAAAATTTTAATTTTTTCATTTTTTGGTTATTATTTTTTGCGAAAATTTTGGTGGTAAAAACGGATTAACGTGATAACAAACGACTGCCAGGCAAAATCAATATGAAATTCCCCCATACTAGAACTAAACAATCGACCTACCTATGTTTTTGAAAGGGGTACCTACTAAAGCTAGAGGCCGTTTATAAGTGTGCCAAAAGATAAAACGTTATTCGATTAGAATCGGATCTTGGATTCACCAAAAATGAAGCTGAGAATGTGAAACTCTTATGGATGAAGGGTAAAACTAAGAGCACGAGAGTCTTCACAATCCGGGAAATCCTGGACATACAACACAAAAAACACAAAACATAGACAAAACACGGGTAATGGAAGATGTAAGCCTCCTCACACAAAAATACTTATTCATTTTCTACTACTGATACTGATAAGCATGGGGTGCCTCCCACGAAGCGCTTGTTTAAGGTCGCTATGCTTGACCTGAATCCCCAAATTTATAGGTCCAGGGGACTGACTGGAGATCCGGACTAACCTCGTTTGGTACGTCCCCCTCCAAAGCAGTGCTTGCAAACGATGACTTACCATAAGTTCACTTTGAAATTTGCCCTTAGTTTTTGGGATAAACTACGACAGTGCCATATGCAAAAACCTTGAGTTACAGTGAATGGACCACTCCAGCGGGACTTAATCAGCTGCCCGAGAAAATCTTCAATCTAGAGTTAAAGAGGAGGACTCGATCACCGACGTTGAAAACGCAATTTTTGATCTTGGAGTCATGGATTCTCTTTGTTTTCTCTTTGTAAATCAAAGAATTTTCATAGGCATGATCACGAAGTTCATTAATTACATAGAGCTGAACTTTCCTTTGAATCCCCAACAGCCGCTGGTTTTGCTAATCAAGATTTGTATGCTTAAGGGACCAATAAGCCATGTGCTCCAACTCAATCAGGTAGAATGCATGCCTTTTCCATATACAAGCTTATACCGGAGTGCACCCTATTGGTGTTTTGTAAAGCTGTACGGAAGCCCAGAGAGCGTCATCCAGTTTTTTGTCCGACAAGCGGCAGAAGTTTTCCCGCCTATGGTCCTATCAAGAATTCTTTTCAAACCACGATTGTAATACCTCAACTTGCCACTTTGTTTGTGATGATATGCGGTGAATATGACTATAGTGACTCCATATTTAAGCATGACCTTTGCAATTGGTCAATTGGCAAAAATGTGGTTCTCGCGATCACTTATGATTGTACACTATGGGCACCAAATCTAAGGAAGAGAGTATTAAGAATTTGGCAAACAACTCAGGCATCATTGGGGAGAGCGCTTTTGCTTCAACCCAATTTAGATAAGTAATCGACTGCCCCGAGATATGTATTTGTTCCCGATCTTGAAATTGGGAAAACGGCCCCGATAACATCCCAATGCCCCCAAATGTCAAATATTCGTAAACTGGAAAGATGGTTTTGTGGCATTCTCATCACGTTGCTAAAATTTGCCTCGACGTTGACAAATGTCACATCGGTGACAAATTCGTAGTGCATCCTTGGTGAAATCGTTGGCCAAATAACATCATGAATTCGAAGACCTTTTAGGCGTGTAATTGGCACCGTAGTGACCCCTAGTTGGGGACAATTGTGGCATCTTTAAGAATTTCAAAAGCTCTTGCCCCGATAACACAACGCCTAAATTACTTGGTCAGCACAGAACTTGAATAAAATGGGTCGACCCAGAAGTAATGTTGACATCTTTGAAACACTTAGTTTTCTGTTGGGACGACATTCCCTTGACCATTGAAGTTACCCCGCATGGTAGTTTGCAAAGTCTGCAAACCATGGGTACTATCATCACGAAGATCACAACCGATCCAAGATTTTCGAGTGGAAATGTTTCCGTGATTTCCTTGTTTTCGAACTCATTTTGGTGAGGGTTCTAACTAAAGCTGTAGAGATGATCGGCGTGCAAGGATTTTTCTGCTCACCTTTTTTGTCCTCTGAATCTCCAAACATCGAATTCTAGGATCAAAAGGATCCACGCATTAGTCTTGCCTTAGCATCCTTTATAGCAAGAGATATATTAATAGCAAATTTCCCTGTATACACTAAGCTCATAGGACAAAACGAGATATGACCAATGAATTTATCAAAAGCATACACAACGGCAAGTAATTCTTTTTTCCGACGTAGTGTATTGTGCTTGAGCTTTGGTCATTAATTCTTTCTGGCATCGTGAATTGGTATGGAAATGCTTTCTTTCGTTGCCCTAGGAACTGCCCCAATTGCAAATTCTCTTGCATACATCATATTTGTTCAAAGTTGCAAGTCCATTCTGCGAGCAATCCAAACATTTGGAGCCTCCAGTCAATTTTCTTTTAAGTGGTTTTTTATAAAGGATATCGATACACACTTTAGAAAGAAAAATGGAGTCTCTTTTCCCAAGCAAATGGGTCCATTTGGCCGGGCAAATTTTTGAAAAGGTCCTGTATGAACACGTCGTTAAAAACCCAGGCATAGCCCAAGTAAAACTACAGACACTTTCAACAGTTATTTGGTGAGGGAGCGAGGCTAATAACTTCAAACTTTAGCACGATCGACCACAATTCCCTGACTTAGAAATTTTTGTGTCCCAGAACAATACCTTCTATACCATAAAAATGGCTTTTCTCCCAATTTTAGGAGAAAAGTTGGGACTTCACAACCGTTTTAACATTTTTCTCCAAATGGGATAGGCAGTGTAGATAAAAATCCCCCCCCCGAAGACCGAGAAGCTACTATGAACACTTCAGACCAATAAAAGATACATTGTTTTTTTCGATCATCGTCATTGAAGATATTTGCCATCAAACAAATCCGTTGAAACGTTTCCAGTGCATTGCATAACCCAAAAGGCATGCGGCGATAGGCAAATGTTCTGTATAGGCATGTGAATGTTGTCTTCTCTTGATCCTTCGGGTCAATAGGAATCTGAAAATAACCCGAGAAGCCATCGAGGAAACAATAGTATTGGTTTTCCGCAAGTCTTTCGAGCATTTGATTCCATAAGGGCAATGGGAAATGGTCGTTTTCCGGGTGCCCTCGTTCAACAACTTTCTATAGTCAATGCACACTCTCCACACCCGTGACCAATCGAGTTGGTATCAAATCATATCATCATTCTTGACGACCGGGTTATGCCACCCTTCTTTGGTACACAGTGTATCGGGCTTACCCATGGACTGTCAGAGATCGGATAAATTAATCTGGCGTCAAGAAGTTTTTCAACCTCTTTCTTGATGACGTCGTGGATCTTTGGGTTTACCCGTCTTTGACTCTGAACTGTTGGTTCGTAGTCCTCTTCCATAAGAATTTTTGTGAGTACAAAACTCTGGATCAACACCCTTGATATCGAGAGTTCCAAGGCGATGGGCTTGCTTGTGAACTTTAGAACCTTGATAAGAGCTGCCTTTTCCTCATCCTTTAAATCTTTCGCAATTAATGACTGGCACTTGTTTTGTCGTGCGCTTCCAAAATTATGCGTATCTAAATGAGGAGCAAGTCCCTTGAATCAACCT
This sequence comes from Tanacetum coccineum, assembly GCA_026074375.1. NCBI lineage: Eukaryota > Viridiplantae > Streptophyta > Magnoliopsida > Asterales > Asteraceae > Tanacetum > Tanacetum coccineum. The sequence continues at coordinate 17,881 of BQNB010020101.1, read as the reverse complement.
CTGCTGGAGGCTCAACAATTGATGAAATAAACGATTTTAGCTTCAACAACTTTTGAGTTTTTCACCCGGATTCCCGAGCCGATAATCTTTATTATTCGAAGAGGAGGTAATGGTTTCACATATTGAGAAGTGCTTCCAGAATAAGAATGTCACCCACCGGATCATAGTAAGTATCTCCATTTCCTGTAAATTGGCTCATCATTGACTGCTATAAAAGCAAATAAAATTGTTTTTCTTCTTCGAGAAGGAGAGAATCACTATCCCCGAAAGGAGTTAGTGTTGGTGAAGAATTTGAAACAATTGGATCGTAATCCGGAGAGGGATTGCCGTATCAACTGAATCAGAAAAAACCTAGAACTTCTTTGCAGTATCTTCACCTGCTGATCAATGACGTCGATTCGGTACGCCGACATATATTCTAATTAGGCCGTGAATCTCAAATTTGGCCCTATTGAAGGTGATTGGCCTACTTTGCCAACACAACAAAGGTAATTTCTCCTTCGTAAACATCTAAAATTTTTTTATTTAAAATGCACGACTGTCCTTTAAGAAAACTTCTAGCCCTAGTATTAAAGGTACTCGGGTTCTGTGCTCAAATACAACGACCATAAAATCCTTCCGGAGAACTGAACTTTCCCACATTAGACGGGCGCTTTAGCAATACCAATTAGTTCAGGATTGAAAAACATCTGCTAGTTTCTAAGCGTCATGCAAAGACGGGTTTAGTTCGGTAAGAGAGTAGATCTTTCCAACGGACTATAGCATAGAGATTAATTCTTGCGCCGAATCGGCCAAGGCCGTTGCATGTAATTAATCCAGAATCCCAGAAAATTCACATGGAATGAGAAATCGGCCAGGGTCTCCATTTTTTCTTGGTAACTAATTTAGGATGGCCAGCAATCAATGCTCGTTCAATGGATTTCTAGCCATATTCACTCAACTTTCTTTGTTTCCGAGTAAGGTTATTAAAGCGAGGCAAATTTTCGGATAAAGGTTCAAGGCATCCGTAAAGCTAATTTCGAAACTCAAATCTCTAAAGATTTCATAGAATTTCTCAATTTGATCGTTAGCTTTTTCACGGCGCCTTTCATCATTTCTTCTTGAAGGAAATGGAATTGATGTTCGTTGGTTAGGCATTGGAGCACTAACGGGATCAACATCGGGCTTGGAAGTTGGATTTTGAGATTGGACTTGAATAACCGGAGGTTGGACGTCTTCGGTGCTTCCGTTATTAGTAGGAAGCATCGTATCCTTTGTAACCTCGGTATCACGATTCATCACTTTAGAAGAAGATGAAGGAATCACGGGTCCTTGATATGCAACACCACTTCGGGTGGTGATACCTTTCAAATCTTCCTTCGGGTTGGTAATGGTGTTACCCGGGAGAGTTCCCGAACCTGAAGTAGAGGCGGTGTTCATTTTGATAAAGTTACTTAGCATACTTTCAAGCCTTTGGTTTGAAGTAGCCAAGTTGTTCAATTGAGCTTGCAGGTTTTGCCCCTGGTTTTGCACATTCCTCATAACCCTCAATCGTTAGCTTTTACTAGCTATCAAAATCGGTATCTGAGACACACCTTGAGTTTGAGGAGCGGAAGCTTGGAAGATGGGAAGCTTTATAAGCTGGGGGTTGATTACCCTGTGGTTGATAAAGAGGTCCTTGACAGAAATATTGTCCCCTATTTTGGTTAAAATTGTTCTCCGGCCGATTTTTTGATTGAAATTTATTAAGTAAAAAAAATTCACCCCATTTTGGGTTGTGTATTGGCTTGGCTTCTTTACATAGGAGGAAAACCGGGAAGTGGAGCGAATTTGGTTCGCAACCATTTGGAGGTCGGCCGTGCCACCGGTATTTCCTTGAATGAAATTAGCCGCAGAGGCGGCTTGAGAAACGTAAGCTAGAATATTGTCATTGATTACATGTGTTGCCACGGTGGAGGGACAAACTTTGATATGAAATGAAGCTCCACCTGCAAGTCACATCAACATTCCTCGATCGCTTTCATCAAGACGCGGGAGTTTTGTGAGCGGGAACTGGTATTGATATTTTCTCTATCAAGGAGTAAAGCTTTAACCATATCGTTGAGTACGTAGACTCGTAGAGATTTCCGGAGAGTGTAAGTGCTTGTACTTAGGGGATGGGGGGTTTTGTGTAGGAGGGTTGGGGGTTGGGCGGGCTTTAGCAACAACGAGTTTGCTTCGTGAATTACGAACTTTGTGGATTCGTTCTCGATGATTTTTTTAGACATTCTCGGTGCGCATTTTAATCCAAAAAGTTACACCTGCGCGAATTCAATGAATCTTGATCATTTGAGTTCAAGGCATTATAGAATGTATCGAGTTGATGCAATTCTGAAAACCCATGATGCGGTGGCAATGAGCCCCAAGAAGATCATTGAAATGGCCCATGCTCATAAAACGATTCGTCATAATCTTTGCTGAAATCTCGTGATTCATTTCTGGATTGTCGTTTTAGAAGGAGGAAAGAATTTTGATAATGAATATTCGACACAAGATCATCCCATGAAGAATCTGATCGAGGGGGTTCTTTGTCAGCCAAAATCCGGGCTGCTCCCCGAGGGAAAATGGGAAAAGCATAAGCTTAACCGACGTACTGGGACGATTCGGGAACTCATCGTAGAAGTGATCTTTGAAATATCAAAGTGAGCATGAGGGTCTTCTTTATCATGTCCACAAAATTGCTTGTTTTGAACAAGGAATTAATAGACCATCGCTTGATCTCAATAGTTGTTTGCGGTAATTCGGGAAAAACTATCCGCAACCTCGTAAAACCCTCGTGGGTGCTATCAAGCAATGTGCGCCATAGTTCGAATCTTCCACCGAAACTATGGGAGGATTTGAAAGTTTCTTGAATGTTAATTGGTTTCTCTAAGATTTTGTGGATTCAAGCAGAAGTTTGTCCCGGACTTGTTGTGTCGACGTCTACGGGCTTGAGAACGAGTGCGCATGCACAAAATAGAAATTTAAAAAGAAAATTTACACTAATTTTTTTGGTTTTTTCGATGATTTATTCACAATTGATTTATAACCGGAAAATTGAGATAAAGATCACAAACTTCAACCAAAATAATCTACTTACTTCACGGAGAGCACTCAAAAATAAAGACGCACAGGTGAGCAGAAGAGTAGGAATAGCGCGAAGCTTCGTTCTGCCTTCTGGTATTAGTTCCTCCTAACAACCCCTCCTTATACCCACTTTATAGTTTGTTTAACTTCTCAAGGTGAGCCGTACGTCGTAAGAGACACAAATGGCAAGTTTTTAAATCTTTTGTTCGAGTTGGGAACCAACAAGTTCACCGGAAGTTATTATGATAATACCTCAATTGAGAATATTATATTTTGGTATTTTTACCAATTTGTAAAAAAAAAAAAAATTATGGACAATGTTTTTATATTTTTGGTTTTTCTTTTGTTTTTATATGATAATTATACTAATAAAAGAAAATGAAAAATAATTTTGTACTTTTTATATTTTTATAGAAGAAAATATTCACAGATTCAAACAAAAATTGTCAAACGTAACGATAATCGTTTTTACAGCCTCCCCGGCAGCGGCGCCATTTTGATACTCGCTTTTTACTACTTATATAAATAAATATATAATTATAATTAGCAAATACAATTCAATCGTAGTACGATAAGTATTCCGAAGGATTTAAAATCAATTGCTTTTGACCAAAGCAATATCTCAAAAATCCCCCGGGTCGTTCTCCCAACGAGGCGTTTATCGAAAATCGTGAAAACCGTTTGTGATCGAGTGTTAGATGGGAAAAAGGATTTTGGAATTGGTTTTCTAATTTCTACGAATAAAATGCAAAAACGAATGCGGGGAAACTTGAACGAAAGCTCAAAAGTAAAGAAATGTAAAAACGAGAGAACCGGGACGAAACCCGTGCTTTAAAAAACTAAAACTTTGCAAAAACGACCCTACGAAAGTTTTTCTATTTTTTCTAGATTAAATATGATAAAATAAAATTTTCTAAAAAAGAAAAATATTTTTTTTGATTTTTTATTTATTTTTTATGAATTAAAAACAGTTTAAAAGAAAATAAATTATAAAAAAATAGTAAACAATTTTATAAAAATCTCAAAAAATGGGGAAAAATAGCTTAAGGTGAGCTGATTCTAAGAAAAAATAAAACTGGAAAAGTGGGCTTATAAATAAGCTGAAAATAAGCCTGGGCAAAATGACTATAAAAATAAAACAATGCACACCATAACCATAAAAGACCCAAGGGCAGATGGTTATGGTGTGTGTTGTTAAGTCGTGTGCTATGAAGGGGGAGGTCCAGGGTTCGAGCCTGGCCTCTCTCTTTTTGTAAAAACTTTTTTTTCTTTTTTTTTTTAAAAAAAAAACTTGTAAAACTAGAATAAATAAGCAAATTTAAAAAAAAGACAAAACTTTTGAAACTAAAGAATAAGCTGGGAAATAAGCTGAAAAAGCTAACACAATGACTAATTTATACTTAGCCTAAAAACAAGCTAATTGGTGGGCTGATTTTAAGCACAAAAAGCAAGGAAAATGAATGATAGATAATCAACTACTCCTAATAAGCTAGAGCAAACAAAAATAAGCAAAGAAAAACAGCTAGAAAGCAAAAAATAAAGCCAAATAAGCAAGTGTCCAAATACTGCAGGCCAAAGTCCAAGACAGCAGCCCTTGTACACTCTTTGGCTTAAGTTATAAGCTTTAGAAGGGGGTCCTAATGCTTACGGGGCTACTAGGAGGGCTTATAGATTAGGCTATGGTCTTCCTAGAAAAACCAAAAGAACCAAGGGTGATAAGGCAATATAAGCTACTTACAGGCAGGCAAAGTGAGCATTATTTTCACCAGGACACCATATTTTGAGACACTGAAATGCACTGACAGTCTTGAACAAAAATTGTTCATACTCCATTAACCAATGTAGGAAAACTTTAAAACCATATTGTATCATAACAATTTATAGTGTTACCTCACACTCTAAAACACCAAAGTCCAAGCTCAAAAGGCTTGGACTCAAATACTTAGGTATGTTGACATTTTGCTTACTCAGCATGAATTTAACTTTCATGAAAACCTTGATAATGTTAAAAACTACAACTAAAACTTTTAAACTTAACCCAAGTACTGACAAAATGTTGAAACACAACTGGCCTAAAAGCCATTTGCACTAGTAGAACTAACTAAAGGTTAGTTCTGCCTTATCCCAAACACCCCTTTAACGTTGGAATTCCAAGTTTTAAACTAAAAAATGAAAAATTTAAGCAAGGTTTTGGAAAATAGATGACAAGTAACAAATATTTAGCAAAAACAAGCAACAAGAAACAACAAATAAGCAGTAAATAAGCAATTTAGGAGATTATCATATTTCAATAAGCAAAATTAGCAGTTTAAAATTTAGGAAAAACAACAATTTAAGGATAAATAAGCATTTAAATAAAACACATAAGCATGAAACAGTAGAAACAAGCAAGAAAATAACAAATAAGCCCAAATAAGCTGATGAACAGTGAATATTGAGCAAAAATTTAAAAGAAAAGCTTACAAATGGTCCAAGCTTCTTGGCAAGTATATAAGCTTTCCAAAGCTTAAAAGACAATCCTATAGCCTCCCATGAGGCACTAAAACCAAGGCCATCCAAAATTTGCCTTGCTCCATGCTTTTCTTGATTTTCTCTTTTTTTTATATTTTTGTGATTTTTCAAAGTTTTTTTTTTTTTGTTCTTGACAGAAAATGAAAACCAAGCTTATATAAGCTTTTAATGACTTAAAAGCTTATATAAAGCTTAAAACAAGTATTTAAAAAGACAAGATACTAAAATGACAAGAATTTAAATGAAACAGTAAATTGCATAAATTAAAGAACAAGTATTTAAATGACTGAAATTTAAATGACAATGAAATTAAAAAGACAATATATTAAAAGGGTACAAAGATTTGTTACAAGCTTTTGCCTTGAGTACCAAAAATTCGACCTGGTACTAATCTATTACATATGACCTATTTATACTAAAACATCTAGGGTTTCTGTGTTTCTTTGCTGAGAGAAGTGAGGCCTTGTGCTTCTTTGCAATCCATCACAGCCCTTGAATCTTCTTTATCTTTGAAAAAGTTAAGGATTGCCAAGGAGTCATTGCATCAATTTACTGAGGAAGTAGTGGAATGGATGGGTTGATAGATTATCCAGTGTTTTTTCGAGGATATGGTATAAAACGGGTTTTGTTTGGGAAGACAATCAAAAAGGGCGGGAATGGGGTGAAAGATATACAGGTGTCGTTTTTTAATGAGCATGGTGTAATGTTGTTGTTAGTTGCAAGACTATTCCCATATTTTGATATGAGATGGTTGCATCTATCTCCTTGTGTAAATATAAGTATTAAGGATGTGGAAGGATACGCCCTCCAAGGTGCATAGTGTTATTGCACCAATTTACCATGTGGTGATACATCTTTAACAACTTGGCAACCTGAGCCCCTGAATGTGTATGAGTATATTACACGGGGAGTCCTTGTGGGCTAACAGTTTTTTTGGTAAGTGTTAATATGGGCCTAGCTTTGGCAGATTTGGGCCCGTTGGGTTTTAAAGGGATATTGGGCCTTAATTCAAACTTGGGCTAATAAAGTCTTCAAATAATGTGTAAATGGGCTGACCCGGCCCATTAGATGGGTACGGGTGGGCCCATTTAACATTTCTTCGATTCCGGCTTCGGCTTTGACCGTTGACTTTTCGGGTTGACTTTGACTTTGACTTTTGTTGACTTTTGGCTTTTCCACGCTTTTTCATTCCGTGCCCGGTTTTGTCCGTTTTTGCTTGATTTTTCGTCCTTTTCTCGGATATCCGTTTCTTGCACAATATAAATGAAAACATACAAATACAAAGTATTTTTGGTACGTTTTTTGTCATTTCAGTCCGATTTTAAAGGTCAAAGGTATGTGTATTTAAGCACATACCAAGGACTTACAATACCCTTTGCTCAAAACAAGGGTGATAAAAAGATTCTACAAGCTCTAGCTTGTATAAAACAAGCTAGTAGGGTCCTATAAGCTCTTCCACAATTAGCTTATCATCCAGTTTAAGCTGAGGTACTTTTGATGGGAGGATTTTTTTATTTTTTTGGTTTTTATAAATTTTCTTAATACTTTATATACTTAAGTGGCTTTTTGTTAAAACAGGTTGATTAAATGCCTAAATGAGAGCTTAAAACAACTTAGATACATTAAGACAATATGAAAACAAAGGGATTCAAACTTAGACTTTTTACTTAAAAACTCAATTTTTTCATTAACTAAAAAAATTACAATACTTGGGAATTTAAAAGTGCATAAAACTAACTGAAACTAAACTAGGTTAAAAACTATATATTTCACAAGGCTTACAAATGCCCTATTTATACAAGAACCAGGAAGATTCTAGGTCTTGTGTTTCTTTGTAGAGAGACTTCAGCTTGTGTGTTTGTTGTGTGAGTATAAGCTTCAATTGATCTTAGCCATCCATTTTGAGTAGTCCCCAAGTCATATGATCTTAACCATTGATTTCTTGTCATTTTCCTTTGCCGAATGAGGGAGTTGGGGATTGCCAAGGTGGATTTTTTTGGTGGGATAAGGTGGTAGGATAAGGTAGACAAAAGGGAGAAGAAAAAGAGATTGTGTTTTTGTCTGGTGTGAGAGGTGGGGGAGATGATGAATAGTTCCAAAATTTAGGCGGGAAAAATTGTTTATACCGTTTAAGGTATAAACAGGGGTGAGTTTGGATAGATGGCAGGAATGCCCCCTGAAGTTGCATATATCTTTTGCAAGCTAAGTCCTTTGTGGTATTTATCCTTGTTATACAACTTTAGGATTTGGCAAATTTGGTCCCTAAAGTTGTATTTTCTTTGACTTGATGACTTCTTGGCTTTGACTTTGTCGGGGTTGACTTTGACTTTGTCTTTTCCATGCTTTTCCATTCCGTGCTCGGTTTTGTCTGTTTTTGCTTGATTTTTCATCCTTTTGTCGGATATCCGTTTCCTGCACAAAATAAGTGAAAACATACAAATACAATGTATTTTTGGTACGTTTTGGGTCATTTAAGTCAGATTTTAATGGTGAAAGGTATGTGTAATTAAATGCATACCACTGTGCCAAAGAAATCTCCAGCAGATGAGATCCCTATCTAATAATCCCTCAGATCCCCCTTGTCGGGGATCTGTCTCGCTCTCTCGGCCTAGTATGCATCGAATCTAACAGTTTGCATCTCCTCAGCAGTGTATAATCCTAGGGCCAAAATAAACTCTCTCCAGCTCATACGCCTCCTAACTTCTCCCAACTAAAACTGTAGGGCTCCATCTATGTCTAAATCAGTCACCGCCTGTCCAAACCTAAACATGCTGAAGAACTCGAGAATAAGCTCATGCACTAATAGGCCTTGTGGAAAACTAGAAGGGGGGCTGAATAGTTTACCACTTTTTAAATTAATGTTATGCTTATTTATAAAAATTTAGATTCGACTTTGTGTCATCTCAATATATGCACAATATGAACAATACAAATAAGTAAGTAAATGACAAGTAAATATGAAAGATAAGAGATAAGAGTTAGAAAGATCAAGCCAAAACACAAGGATTTATAGTGGTTCGGTAACAAAGCACCTCTTCGCCCTACTCTACTCCCCGAGCACCAAACTCAAGAGTTCTCTTCACTATGTCAACAAACTCCCTTTAGGCGAAGAAAACTGTACACAACTTTGCTTACACCAATTTCCGACACTAAGCGAAATGTCAAGTTCTAATCCTAGCTAGAACCAATCTATCACAACTCTTGTATGCTAATCACACCACTTTACAACAACTCACAACTTAGCTTCACTTCACGATTTCTCTTCGCTTCACTACTTCACTTCGCTTCACAACTTCACTACGCTTCACACCTTTACTATGCCTAGACACTATTACGATCACACCAATCTAACACTACTTACAAAGATCATTCCGATCTAACTATACTTACAATGATCATCACAATCTAACTATTAAACACAACTACAATACACACCTTCACAATATACACAAATGATTTACAAGATCTAACACAAATTCACAACAACACCAACTAAACTATAACACTTCTTAACTTGATGATAAGAAGTATTCTTCTCTTGCACTTGAGGAATTAAGCTTGGATCACTTTGAAATAAAGCTTTATGATTAAATGATCAAAGGATTGTATGAGAGTATAAACTGATTTAAAACAGAAAGAAAGTGTGTGCAAAAGGTAAAAAAATCAGTGGGGAGTAGTCCAGTATTTATAGGCAAACTGGTCTGACATTTTGTCTGGGCGGTCGCCTTAAATAGGGTGCCGGTCCCCTTAATTATTAAGGGGACCGCCCTTATAATTAATGGCCGCCCAGCCTCAGACGCTCCATTTTTTTGTCTTTTTTGGGGGAGGTGTTTTCTGGAACATTTCTAGCCGTTTTTAGGTAGAAAATTTGAATTCAAAATATTTATTTGAATAAACATTTCTTTTAAATCTAAAAATGTTATGTAAAAAATATAAAAATGTTTGTGACATTTTTATAAAAAAATATGAGGTTAAATAAAAATTCATTTGATCATGAAATGCATTAAGCATATGTTTATTCATACATTTAAGTGATTAAATTTTTGTTTACAAATAATTTTTCGTTAATCGTTTTTACATTTTGTGATTATCAAAACGTAGAGAGGCCAAAAAATATTAATAACGTTTTTAGGCATTATTTCTATCAACAATCTTCCCCTTTTTGATGATTACAAAATCTAAACTCATTAAATGAAAAATTCATTTAAAACAAGTATTTAGTGAGTTTTATTTCCATTTCTCCCCCTTTTTGTAGAATCAAAAGGCTTCGTCGATGAATTTGTGAAAATTCGACGGGATAAACGCTCCCCCTTGATATGTACCCCCTCGTTCGAGGGCACCAAGGAATCGAGCTATTGATAACTTTGTTACAAAATAAGTTAGAAGGACAAGACAACCATTTCTAACATATAGCAAATAGGAAAAATATTTAAACATGTTGATAATGCTTAATAAGTGTCAAGTTATTTGTGTAAACTAACAATCACAAATATATATCAACTAGGCTTAACTTTTATGGATATGAAAAATTCAACAAACCAAAAAGAAAGCAAGTGCATAAAGAATTATAAGACTAAGGAGCATTCATTAAACATAAAAATTGTGTATAAAACACAATCATGCATACATCAAATAGAAGTAATATGCTTGAAGCATATTAGTACAACATACATTAAATTAAACTACAAAGATCCTATCATTTCTAGAATTCCATAGGACTTGCTTGCAAAAGGTTTGGTTGACAATTATTTGAAAATGACTAACCATGGTGTATGTTTAGTTTGGTGAAAGTGATGGTGGTGGTGGTGAATTGGGTGGTGGAGGTTGTGAGAGCATGTGTTCTATGTAAGAAAACATGTATTGAAGTTCATCTCTCAATCCAAAGATAAGAGTACGGTTGTGAATGCAACACAAACATGAGTCTCCATGTGCCTCAAGAAGGTTCCAAGGTATGGGATGACCAAAGATAGGTAGTGAAGGTGATGGAGTGTTAAATTGGACATCAAGTAGGGTAATTGGTGAAAGAATGAGAGTGATGTCCGTTGATGTATTTTCTTGAGTTGGAGGTGGTAGAGGAACTCTTAGAGGAGGAGATTTGGCGAGTTTAAGCAACCATTTGTTGATGGTAATGTGGATGATGTTGGTGATTTGGGTGTGTAGTCAATGGAGGATGAGGAAGTACCTTTGGTTGATGGTATTTTTGAAGGTGCATTAGGAGCACTAGGGGATGAGAGTTGATGTTCGGGTGATGGGGTTTTAGTGTCATCATGAGTTAAATCCACAAACAATTGTTTTGGTAGAATGATTTTAATTTTTGGTCTTTTGGAGGCTTTAGAAATGGAGGCTCTAGTGGATGTCATGGTGGTTTATGTTGGTTGATAGAAAATGAAGATGATGATGAGATGGTGGTGATCATTTGGAGGGAATTTATTGAATGAGAAAGGTTTAAAAATGGAATGTGGTGAATAAGCAGAAGCGTTTTTAATATTTCAACATTTTGTAAACGTTTGAACAACGTTAGCCTAAATAACATGTAAGCCCAACGAAATGAAGATTTTTGCAAAGAGACAAAGACGAAAAAATAAAAATAAAAAAATAAATAAAAATAATACGAATGAAGAAAGTAAGAAAAAAAATAAGCCTTTTGAGCCAAACCAATAAGCTCGAATAAGTTCACAACTAAACCACTAAACCCACCCGTGACGAGTGATACCAAATGTTATCCCAAAAGCTTAATCCATTTCACAACATAAGCTATACCAATAAGCAAAATAGTAGAAAAGAGATAAGAGAAAAGTTGGAAGATTTATTAGAGCATACTAATGATTCATAGAAATTAAAGGTCCTAAGCAAGCTAAACAAGTTCAAGTTCTTCCGACTAAGTCGGGTTGTCATCACACAAATAATTAAACATAAATATAAGTTCACATAAAGTTTTAAACAGATTATTCTACCAAGCTAATCATCCTTCAACGTCTTCATTTCTTTTTCTTCCCGGAGACTCCTCGTAATGCCTTGCCAAACGATTTGAATCCACCTCTAAGTTCCTTATGCATTTGTTGTGTTTGATTGAGCAAGTCGGTTTGACGCTCGAAGAGAAGATCATCATTTTGTTCAGAAGAAGTGGGAACGTCATATTGTTGGTAATTGAGAGGTCCGAGAGAGTTTAGGTAAGTAGTAGGAGATAGGGTACTAGCACGAAAAGCACCATCATCCTCATCATCATCTTCTTGGTGAGATGAAGATCCACAGTTATGATGGGCGGAAGTTGATGAGACAGAGTGACGGGCTTTTCCACGATCACTTTGGGGTTTCCGGGTTTGTTTCAAAGCGAGTGGACGCATGACACGATCAACGGCATTGTAAATGCCATTGTCAAGGTGAGGGTAGTGTTCCATAACATGTCGAAAGAGACGTGTCAAGAACATACCATAAGGAAGATGGGCTTTAGGAGTTGCCCATGCACTTTCAATTCTTTTGACAAAGAAATAGGCAAGATTATATTGTTGCTCGGCTAGGATACAATATAATATATGAGCAAGGCAAGCCGGGAGATGGTCCCGGTGTCCTCCTAGTCCGAACACATTCTCATAAATGAGTTCTTTCCATCTTTTCAAGTCTTGTCTAAGTTCTTTGGTTAGAACTTGATTTGGTGAAATAATGACATTTTTGTGTTTGATGGTGCGGTTAGGGTCAACACGTTGAAATTGATGAATTTCTTCAGGAGTAGAAAGGTCAGTATGATATGGTCCTTTGGTTTTTTGGGAGTATGCAAGAGAACCAAGATCCTATTCATTAGTGAATACAGATTGGCCATTGAATGGAATTCTGAGGATTTGACCGAATTGTTGGAGAGAGAGTGATGAATTCGTTTTGAATCATGAAGGAGATAAGACTCACACCGGAATCATCTCTTTGAAGAGTGACTTGACTATAAAAGTCCAGAATAAAACGAGGGACAATTGGCTCATTAATTTCGTAGAGGCAATTGAGACGTATGTTAGAAAAATAACGATCGATGTGATAAGATGTGTAGTAAAGTTGATCAACAACTCTACCCTCATGAATGCATCGATCTTCGATAGGTTTGTAGAAGTATGCGATAGTAGGAGAAATACCGGGAGTTTGGGATACTTTGGGAATGTAAGAACGGGTAAGAGAGGTATCACCAACTGTTGCTCGAGGCATGTTTATCACCTAAACAAAATAAAAACGAAATAAATTAAAAAAATAAAGTTTTGAAAAACGACAAATGTGGGACAAGGATTACTTCGACTCTAAAAAAACTAGAAGTAATCCATATGTTTCTTAATTTATTTTTCACTTAATCTAGGGTGTCGAAGAATATATATTAATTATATATTTCAACATCTAAGAAATGACCCAAACACTCCCTAATCAATACAAGACTTGACTAAAGATAATACGTTTTTTGTTAAAAGTTGTATATTTTGTTGACAGATATTAGTTCATTATCTTTTGACTTGATGATAGTTAAATGGTGTTTGTTTTGACGCAAATACTATGTTTTTTAAAACGATAAACCAAACCCCCCTTTATTTAGACTTTTTATATAAGGTGTAACAATATATATATAATATATATATATATATATATATATATATATATATATATATATATATATATAGATATATATATACATATATATATATATAATATAGAATATATAATATATATATATGAATTATATATCTTGATGACTTCTACAAGTTGGTTAAGTGTTTATACAAGTGACAAAAATATAGTGATGGTCATTTCGACTCTAAAAACCGATCCTAAGAAACGAACCAAACACCCCTTAATTTTTTATAAAACTTTATTCATTGATTTGAAAAATAAGTATTTAGGTATGTATGTTTGATAGTCAATGTATAATCATTTAACGTGTTTTTGGCATGAATCAACAATGTATGAAATTTTGTTTTGAAAATTTCTTAGTTAATTTTTTTTTTTAAATATATATTTTTATAAATTTTCGAACAAAAAAATTTGTGACTCAATCCTATTGAAAATTTTGAATTCCTATGACTACGGGAATCATTATAGTTATGGATTTCCTAGACCTAATTATAAAAATATAAAAGATACAAAAATTATGAAAAATACCCAATTTTGATTAAGAGCAAAATTGGATGGAATTGAAAAAGAAAAAGAGATATAGGAATATCATACAATATAGGTTTTTTGTTAATCTTGTGTTGGTGTTTTTCCCCTTTTTGCGAAATTTTATCTGAAATGAAGTGTTTGAAGGTTTGAATTTTGGTGGTTTTGGGTGATTGTTTTCGTCACACAGCAGCAGGGAAGGAAGGAGAAGAGAAAATAGAGTGTTTGGTAATCAATTTTGCAGAAAAATGGACTGTTTGGCGAATTAAATGGCCGGTCCTCTTAAATATAAGGGGGTCGCCCCCATTAACATGGTCGGTCCCCTTAATTTTAAGGGGGGGGGGCCTATCTGAGAAAAAAAATTACTTTTTTGATTTTGACTATTTTTGTAAATGTAAAATTATAAAAATACGTCGGAAGCTACTAGCAATATTATTTTAGATAATCTAGTTGTCGAAATAATGAAGTTGAAGGCGAGAGAAAAATACTTGACATTTTTAATTTAACTTTTCGTTAAGTTAAGTAAACTTAAATAATATCCAAATGGAATAATAAGTTGTTGTAAGAATTTTTGGATCGAGATGTGGTTTAGAGATGATTGACAAAATTTAATTGACATTTTAATTAACCTTTCGTTAATTAAAAATACTTTGATTACTTCGGATGAGATAAGCAAGTTGTCAAGCCGAGAGAAGATTTGACAGGGATTTAGTGACGTTTTCAATCAACTTCTGTCAATCGAATAAATCAATTACTTCGGATGAAATAATTAATTATCACGATTTAGAGTATTTGAGAGATGATAAATTTGTGACGATAGAATGATAAAATGGAGTTAAAGCTTGATGAGAGGATTCTGATAGATCTAGTTTATTGTAGACATGTAGATGAGGCGGACGACGTAGTCGAAGGGAGTTTGTTTCATCCATAGTGTTTTGATGTCATTTGCCTTTTCTGGCGGAAGATTGTAAAACTAATCCTACTTCTAATGTTAATGAATTACCCAAACTAACTCACCTTTCTTCATCTACGTGAGTTTCACTACTAGTGACATGAGAAGATTTTCATTTTATAGAGCACTTATAGAATCCTAATTTCAACTACGTAAGAAACCGAGTTTCATAAATGAACAAAAATCACTTACTTTTCAGAATATACCAACAAATGGCATTTCTAGTGACTACACTATTTTCACAAGCTTAAATTAATTCTAATTAACTATAACTTAGTTGTTTAGCAAATACTACCTGTATCCATGATTAATAAATATACGCTTTGCACATAATTTATATTCTAAGTAATTGGGAAAGAAGACGTACCTTTGCCTACAATATGTTTTCTTCAACATCTTCAAGTGAACAAGCTTTGAAGATGAAATCATTTGGTAATCCCATCGTAGAATATGAGAATATACGATATTTAATTCATTTGTCGGATTCCAAAGAATGTTCTTAAACAACTTTAATCTAAATGTTGTAACAACTCAACCACTTGGTCCCCAATGTCTCATGGGCCCAAAATTGTTAGTCCCGAACATATTTTGCATAGTTTACATTTGATTCGGATACATATAGGGTGGACATATTCCCCACGGAGAGAAGTTTAGTTGTTCTGAATAATTCCACATTGAATGATTATTATTAGGGTAATTTTGTCTACCTTGATCTCTCCTAGGTTGTGGTGTTTTAGAATGAGGATGAGTATTATTAGTTTTTTTGGAGGAGTTTTAGATCTCATTTTAGGTTTAGTAAATCTGACTCTGGGTTTTAAGGAAGGTTTTTAAAAACATTTTACTTCGTCGTCGCTTGTAATAGGAATTTTAGTATTATTTATAAGCATAAATTTTGGTCTTGGGCTTGAGTTTAATTCTACTGACTTTTCTTTAGACTCAACCTCTTGTGACTTTACAAAATTTACTTGTCTAGTCTCACTAGTTGATCATTTGGTAAAATTAAATCCTAGACCGGTTTTATCTTCGGAAGGTTTTTGAAGATTTAATATTTTTTTAAGTGAGTGACTACTATTATTAAATTAATTAAGCTTAGAATTTTCTTCCTTAAGCTTTTCATTTTCAATCCTAAGGTCTTGACACATTTTATATTCTTCATTTACCTCCTTACCCTTTTCTATTCTAGATAATTTATTTTTTAGTTCTAGTACTTCATTTTCTAGTTGATTTTTAATTTGTTTTAGTGATTTATTTTTAGCCATGACTTTTAGACATACTTTGCATAATCGATTATATTCACTATCTAAGTCTTTTTCATCTAATGATGATTGGTCATCACTAAAGATTTTGGTTTCGGAAAGTACCTCATTAGATGCTTTAGCCATAAGACATTTTTCGTCTTTAGTCTTTTCTTCTTTATCTTCGTCGCTATCACTCCCTGATCATCTAACGAAGGCTCTTTGATTATAGTTTCTTGATAGTTTTGGACATTCACCAATGAGATAATTTGAATCTCCACATTTAAAGCATTTCCTTTTGCTTTTGCTATTTTTGTCATCTTTATTTCTTTGGGACAAATTCCCTTTAGGCTTGTGGATGGCCGATTTAACACTATTATTACTATGTCAATAAATTCCCTTTAGGCGGAGTTAAGGAAGGTTTATAAAAACGTTTTACTTCGTCGTTGCTTGCAATAGGAAATTTAGTATTATTTATAAGCATAGATTTTGGTCTTGGGCTTGAGTTTAATTCTACTACTTTTTCTTAGACTCAACCTCTTGTGACTTTACAAAATTTACTTGTTTAAACTCACTAGTTGATCCTTTGGTAAAATTAAATCCTAGGCCGGTTTTATCTCCGGAAGGTTTTTGAAGATTTAACATTTTCTTAAGCGATTGACTACTATTATTAAATTGATTAAGCTTAGAAAATTTTTCTTAAGAGTTTTTATTTTCAAACTAAATCTTGACGTATTTTACTTTCTTAAATTGAACTTTCCTTTATCCTTTTCTAATCTAGACAATTTATTTTTTTAGTTCTAGTACTTTATTTTCTAATTGATTTTTAATTTGTTTTAGTGATTTATTTTTAGCCATGACTTTTAGACCTACTTTGCATAATCTATTATATTCACTATCTGAGTATTTTTCATCTAATGATGATTGGTCATCACTAAAGAATTCGGTTTCGAAAAATACCTTATTCGATGCATTGGCCATAAGACATTTTTCGTCTTTAGTCTTTTCTTCATCGTCTTCGTCGCTATCACTCCATGATCCGCCGGTGAAGGCTCTTTGATAGTAGTTTCTTGATAGTTTTGGACACTCCCCGATGAGATAATTTGGATCTCCGTATATAAAATATTTTCTTTCGCTCTTACTGTTTTTGTCGTCTTTACTTCTTTGGAACGACTTCTTTTTGTCACGTGGTTGTCTTACGAATCTTCCTCGTCTTTTGAAAATTTTCTTGAAGTCCCTCACGGCCATGGCGTACTCATCGTCTTTACTTCCGAAAGTCAAACTTTCTTCATCACTAGATTCCTTTTTAGCCTTTAAGGCAAGAGATCTACTTTGTTCTCTGTTTCAGAATCTTTTTTGATTATCACTTAATAAACTTTCAAGTTACCGATAAGTTCGTCAAATGATAGTGATGTCAAGTCCTTCGACTATTCAATAGCTGTAACTTTTGCACGCCATTTAGGATGAAGTGTCCTAAGAAATTTTCTAACATAGTTCTTGCTAGAAAAACCTTCATCAAGTGCTTTTATACTAGTAATAATAGTGTTAAACCTAGGAAAAGCATTATTTATCGATTCATCTTCTGGAATCGTAAATTGTTCGTATTGTTGAACAAGAAGATCTATATTATTATCTTTGACTTGACTATTACCTTGGTGAGTAATTAACAAAGTTTCCTAAATTTCTTTTGCGGTTTTACACATAAAAATCATTTCATATTCTTTACGTGGCAAAGCATTGTAAATTACCATTTTAGCTTCATTGTTTTTAGCAAGTCTCTTTTTAAGATCGTCGATTCGTTTATCAAATGGTGCAATTTCATCCTTTTTAGTTTCAGGATTATTTTGAGTAGGCGGGAAATCACCATAAATAATAACATGTCAAATATCTAGATCTTTGATTTCACGTAAGTCTCGAATCTATTTTTCCAGTAAATAAATCGATCGCTTTCAAAGAGTGGTGGTCTTTGCATGGA
>BQNB010020100.1:49591-64734 GCA_026074375.1 Tanacetum coccineum | reverse complement strand
CCTACTTTTACCTGTTGTTCTCACGTACCCCTTTTTCCCACCAAAATCTTCAAAAATATGAAAAATTTTAAAATTTTCAAAAATAAAATAAGTGTTTTGGTCACAATTTTGACTTTCGTGCTAGGTAGAATAAGAGTAAATTTTGACCTGATCGAGCATGTTGAGCTCTAGCTTGTTCCTTAGCTTTTAGGCTAAGCGTTCGCGATATTCGTGAAGAACGAAAAATGATAGAGTTAAGTATGAGTAGGATGCTAAACAAGGATTATTTGGAAATCTTAAGAGCTCATGTATGTAACTTGTTGCTTTTTCTCCCATAAGCTCTTAACCGGATTAATATACGTGCTATTTTTGGAGATTAAACTTAAATCAACAATTTTTATGTAATATATAGCAAAATTTTTAGTCTTAGTTCAAATTTATACTTGAATTTTTCAAAAATAAGTTTTCTCTGTATAAAGTAAAAAAAATGATAAAATGATAAGCACTACTTTAAGGTGAACGGTCATAGAATTAAGCACTACTTTAGAGGGGACATACCAAAATTGGTTGTCCTGGATCTCCAAACCTTCCCCAAGGTCAAATGCTTGGGTCAAGCTTAGTGACCCTAAACAAGCGCTTCGTGGGAGGCAACCCATGCTTATCCGTAGTTATATTATGTAGTAATGAATAAGTGTTTTTTGTTGTGAGAGGGTGTGCCTCTTTCCATTCTCGTTTGCTTGTTTTTATGATTGTCCAGGATTGTCCTGGATTTTTGAAGCCTCTCGTGCTCATGGTTTTGTCCTTCGATCACTCGAGCTTCAAATCCTCAGCTTCATTTGGGAAGTCTAATATCCTAATCTAATCGACTAACGTTTATCTTTAAGCATACTTAATAAACGACTTAGGATTTACGGAGAGGCCCTTCTTAAAACATTGAGGACAATGTTTAATTCTAGTATAGGGGGATCTATCGATTTGATTGTGCCCGCAGTCGTTGTTTTCACGTAATCCCGTTTTTACCACTAAAATTTCAAAAAAATGAAAAAAATTATAAATTTTCAAAAATAAAATAAGTTTTTTGTCACAATTTTGACTTTCCTGCAGGGTAGAATAAGAATAAATTTTGACTCGATGGAGCGTGTTGAGCTCTAGCTTGTTCCTTAACTTCTAAGCATTCGCGATTTTCGCGAAGAACGAAAAATAATAGAGTTAAGTATGAGTTAGATGCTAAACAAGGATTAGTTGGAAATCTTAAGAGCTCATGTATGTAATTTGTGGCTTTTTCTCCCATAAGCTTCTAACCGGACTAATATACGTGCTATTTTTGGAGATTAAACTTAAATCAATAATTTTTATGTAGTATATAGCAAAAAATTTAGCCTTAGTTCACATTTATACTTGAATTTTTCAAAAAGAAGTCTTCTCTCTATCATATATATAAAAAAATGATGATGATATGTTGAAAAATGAAAAAAATATATAATAAATATAAACTGTGGGCTGATAAAAGTTTGCTGCATCTTGCCAGCTCACAACCGATGTTACAGCCTTCTAAAGAAAGCCCATAGTAAAAATAAAAATCCGAGACTGATAAAAGTTTGCTGCATCTTGCCGGCTCACAACCGATGTTGCAGCCTTCTAAAAGGTCGAGGGTTACAATTGCATAAATGTTTAATATTAAGTGTGAATTAATAAATAGATATCTTTTTGTTAAATTTAAATATGCTTTTGAACTTTGACTATTCTATTTTAAATAAACTATGTGTATACGGGAAACCTAAGAGTTTTTGAGACCTAAGGTCCGTGAGTCCCGATACTAGTCTTTGTGGGGTGTCAAAAGCCTAGTCACTTTGCCGCAAGGTTAGGATGTGCCGAGACGAAAGTCGCTACATGGGATGATCTCGCCTTCAAACTCATTATTCTCGGGTGGAACGTGAAGCATAGAATTTTGCAAAAACGTTGATCCATGGTTGAAATTCAAAATAGCACATTCACCTAAGATATAATAATTGTCGGGAGTGAAAAGTTGGGGACGATGAATTTATCCTTTTTTGGGGCATTCTCGGATCGAAATGCATCTTGTTCTATGATCCCTAATGGTTATGAAAATAATGAAAGTCAAAAAGTTAGTTGCTAAAAATAAGTGGAATATATATATATATATATATATATAAGAAAAAGGAAAAATGCAAAAATATTAGTAGGAATAAGTGTATATCTTTAAGAATGGTAAAAACGAGGGCTTTTCTAAACTCTTGATTCTTTAATCATCTCGATGAACACTTAGCTACTTTTCGAGGTAACTAGTCGAGGGGGATCGAGATTCTTAGTTTTCTAAGTGCTTACTCATAGCATTGCGTGAGGACACGACAATATCTTAGTATGGGGAATTTTGGTATATGTTAAATTACATATACCTTTGACCAATAAAATCGGACTTAAATGACTAAAAACGTACCAAAAATACATTGTATTTGTATGTTTTACATTTGTATTATGCAGGAAATGGATATCTAAGAAAAGGACAAAAATCGAAGCCAAAACGACAAAATCGAGCACGAGAACGGAAAGAGCGTAAAGAGAAGTCAAAATCAAAGCCAAGTCAAAAAGTCAAAGTCAACAAAGTCAAGTCAAAGTCAACCCCGGGAAGTGGATTTGGAAAGAACATCGAAAACCAAACCCGAAAACCTAAATTGCTAAAAGTGGGCCCACCCGTACCCACCTAGTGGGCCCGAGAAAGCCCATTTAAATCTTTATAAGCCTTAAGCCTTCAAAAAGGCCCAAGCCCTTTATTTTCATACCCGGCCCAAACACCAAGCCCAACACCCTTTATACCCCCGTTAATCCTCTACCCTTTTTTAAACTTAGCCCCGTTAGTCCTTTAAGGACTAACGATGCGAACACAAATATAACTCCAAGGACCAAAGTTGTATTGCCACAAGGACGATCACTGCAATAACAAGTTACAAGATGAGGGGCCATTTGTGCCAAAGCTCTAAACTTTCATCCTGCAATCAAAACACTGTACATCGTCCTAAATTTCCCGCCCCACCTCCATTTTTACTATTACACTTACCCCGAGGTTAAACCCACTTAAACCCACATTCTAGAAGCCAAAAGGAATGCAAGGGATGACGTCTTTGGGCTCTGACACATTGGCAATCCAAGGCAATCATTGGGGAATGATTGCGTAGACACAATCAAGGGTTGTGATGGATTTAAAGAAGCACAAGTGAGAATAGAAGGCCAAGATTGAAGCTTCTTTTCCTCTCACACAAGAAAACCAAGCCAATGATCTAGGTCCTTCTATCCGGCCTATAAATAGAGGGCTTAACCATTGTAGTGAGGGGAGTAGTTTTTCTAAGTTTTTACTCTCTTTTAATGTAATTTTTATTTAAGTTTTAAAGCTCTTTGTATTTCCTTTCCTTTGTAAAAGTTTAAGTTTTTAATGAAATTTTAAGGTTTGTGTTTTAAGTTTCTGTGTTTGATCATTTTAAATAACCTGTTAAGCTTTGAAAAGCTATGAAACAGCTTATGGATCTCACCTAAAAGCTTCACTAAGATTTTTGTTTCTTGAATCAAACCTCATTTTACTGTTTTATCACTTCTATTTACTGTTTTAATTATAAATATCTAAAAAATACCAAAAAATATAAAGAAGATCTCATGGAGCATGGTGTATTTTAGATGGCCATGGGTTAGTGCTTATGTGGATAAGCTATAGGATTGTGATAAGTTGTTTTGGGTCTTGAAATTCATAAGAAAAAGCTTGGACCTTTGTAAGTTTCATTTTTCCATTTATAGCTTATTTACTATTTAGCTGCTTATTTATGCTTATTGTCTGCTTATATTTGCTTATTTGTGTTTACTTATGATGTTTAATGCTTATTATGCTTGTTAGATAGTTTAGAAATCATTTGTTTGAGCTTTCTTATAAACTGTCTTAAAATAGCTTATAAACTTGCATAATCTGTTTTAGCTTATTTAAGTGCTTATTTGTTATTGAATTATGCTTAATAATGTTTATTATGTTTGTTAGAAATCTGGTCTAATAGGTTTGTTCATAAAATTTTTTAGTTTTCAAGTTTAAAAAACATTTTAAGTTTTTAAAGGGGTGTTTGGTTTAACTGATTTCATGGGTTAAAATGGGTCAAAATAGCATTTTGACACTTGAGTCAGTTTAGTTTAGCTATAATTAGTCCTAAAAATTAGTTTGTTTTAAATTTTAAGTGTTAAATGTCTAAATCATAGATTTTATAAATAGTTGTTTGAATCTGAGAACATATAGCTTATTATATAAGCTTATTTGATTAGACCTTTAAATCATGTTGATAACCTTTAAAACTAGCCTTTTTGTATATATATAAATTATAATAAATATAATAAATATATAAGGATAATTTCAAGATTATAAATCAATTATAGTATAGTATAGTAAGAATTCCAAGAGATTCAAATCAATTCCTTTTATCCAAAGGAAAATCAAAAATCCCCCCGGTCGTTCTCCCAACGAGGTGCAAATTGAAAATCGAGAACGTTCGTGATCGCGCGTTTGAATGGTTAAGGGTTTTGGGAATTGGCTTTCTAATTTCTACTATTAAAATGCAAAAATGAATAAGGGAAACCTAAAAATGAAAGCAAACGAGTGATTAAACCCTAAAAACGAGAACGGGGTCGAAACCCGTTCTTTAAAAAACAAATTTTTACAAAAATAACCCTACGAGTGCAAAACTAATTTTCCTAGGTGCAAAATGATAAAAGAAAATTTTCTAAATTTTTTTTTTTGATTTTATTTAATTTTTAATGAATTAAAAACAGTTTTAAAGAAAATAAAAGATTAAAAATACTAAACAATTTTAGAAAAATCTGAAAAAGGTGAAAAATACTTTGAAAGATGCAGGATGCAAGAAAAATAAAATGGCTCGAAGTGCTTTTTGAAATAAGCCCGAAATAAGCCAAAACAGTTTGATAAGCTTAAACTAAAAAATGTGTATATAAATAAATTGGTACCAAGTATGACCAGATGGTCCTACTGGTACCAATGGTTTGTGTGTGTTTAAGGTGAGACGAGTGGGTGTTAAAGGGGAGGTCCAGGGTTCGAATCCTTAGCCTCCCTTTTTGATAAAAATATTTTTTTTCTTTTTTTTAAAACTTATAAACCTAACAAAAATAAGCAAAATTAAAAAAGGCAAATTTTTAGAAACTAAAAAATAAGCAAAAGAAACCTGACTAGCTTTTTTACACTAAGACTAAAAGTGTCTAAACTGTTGGAACTATTCTAGGCAAATTAAGCTAGACTAACTAACAATTAAGCTAAAACAAGTAAGCTACTATACCTAATAAGCAAAGACAAACAAAAATAAGCTAAAAATCACAGACAGATAAGCCATAAAAACTCAAATAAGCTAATGGCAAAAACTAGTAAACCCATAGCCTAGGGACACTTCTTTGGGCTTATTTTTAAGCCCCTATAAGGGAACCTTTTGGCTTAAGGTTTATACTAGCTTAAAGTATGGCCAAAAAGCTACTAGAAACAGCAAGGAAAACAAAGTTTTAAAAACAAATAAGCCAAGAAAAAGGGCTATTAAAACAGCTGCACTCAAAGATTTAACTCAGCATATGCTGATTTTTTCTAAGTTTTGAAAAGACAAATAGGCTACTTTTACTCAAATAAGGTAGACAAATATAACCTTGGTAACTAAGGACCTATAAACAATAAATTTGACACCTAAGAACTAATATCAAAAATCAAAAGTTGGTTTGAAATCAAGAATAAGCATGAGAGTCAAATTTAAAAAGGCTGTTTTTTTAAAGAAAAGGACACAAACTAAATGTTGACAGTTTTAAATAAAACAAAGGAGAACTAAGGGACACAAAACCTACTGCATTAGAACATTAAAATGACTCTAAAACAAGACTCAAAAACAGGTTTTAAAGGCCTTAATCATATAAGCACTTGTGAAACTGTTGTCACCATAGTTTCAAAGATCTTTTTGAAAAACCTTAAAACAAATATTAAGAACTTAAAACTTTTTTTGAAAATAGCTTAAGTTAACTAAAAATGGCTTGCACAAATTACCCAAGTGACCCAAAAGTTTTTAAACCAGATTTTTACCCACTTTAACCTACTATCCCAAACACCCCTTTAGTTTTCTAAAATCCTTTCCAAAACCGATTTAAGGAAAATCTAAGCAAAGATTTGAAAAACAGAAGATAACCAAGTAATGTTAAGCTAAAATAAGCATAATACAAGCAAGAATAAGCACTCAAATAAGCAATTAAGGAAATAAGCAGTTTAAAGGCATTTAAAGGTAGTTTAGCACAAAGACTTAAACAAAGCACAAATAAGCAATCAAGAAATGGCAAATAAGCATAAAAGACACGAATAAGCAAGAAAAGATAGAAAATAAGCAGAAATAAGCTAGCTACAGTAAATAAGCAAAACTGTAAAAGTAGAAAAACTTACAAGGGTCATTAGCTTATGGCTATGAAATAAGCTTTTCAAAGCTTAAAAACAACCCCAATGCTTCCCATGAAGCTCAAACCCAAGGCCATCTATTGCTCATTTGATAGACAGATTCTGATATTTTTTGGATTTTTGAGTTTTTTGACAAAAATGAAAATGTGCATTATATGAGCTACTAATCATTAAAAGCTTATATAAAGCTTACAACTAGTATTTAAAAGACAATAAAGCTTAAATGACAATAATTTAAAGAAAAGCTTTAAAATTGCATAAAATTAATTTGCAAGTATTAAAAGATAAAAATTAAAATGACAATGTATTAAAATGAAAGTATTAAAATGGTACAAATTAAGTTAACAACTTTTCCTTTAAACACAAAAATTTGACACTACAAATGAAATACAATAGCCTATTTTATACTAAGTATTAGGTCTTGAGATGTGCTTTTTCTGTGAGAGTCTTCAAGCAGTGTGTTTGTTGTGTGAGTGATATCAAAAACCTATCTTAGCCATCCAATTGCCTTTGTGCCCAAGTCTTCAATTTGTAACCCTTGATCAGGCTGTCGTTTTTCATAAGCCAATAGGGTTTTCCTAGATTGACAGCATGTACATGAGGTGGGGAAGGGTGGAAGGTGATGTTTTTGTTTGGAGGTGAACAGTGAACGAGGTGGGAAAGTGACAGGGGAGGTGAATAGGGTTTTGGCGGGAAGGTTTGTTTAACTGTGGGGTGCAGGGTAACATTTTTAGGAAATGGCAAAATCAGCCCCTTAAAGTGTGTGTTGTTATTTCATGAAAAGTCCCATATGGTATAAAACTTTGAGGGTTTGCCAGGATAGGTCCCTCAAGTTAAATGGATAGTTTACAAAGTTAGTCCTTGTGGTATAATGAAGAGTTTGGGGAGTTGTCAATATTGGTCCTCAAGGGTGTATAAGTGTTTTGCAATGAAAGTCCTTTGAGGTGTAACGAAAGTTAAGGTTAAGGATGGAATGGGCTCACATTCGTTAAGTTGCTTGGGCCTTGTATATGTATTTTGGGCCGTGGTGTAAAATAAAGGTTTTGGACCTTTATGTTTGCATTTGGGCTTTACGTCTTCATATTAACCATTAATGGGCTGCCCCGACCCATTAGATGGGTACGAGTGGGCCTATTAAGACTTTCTTCGGTTACGGCTTTGACTTTGACTGTTGACTTTCAGGGTTGACTTTGACTTTTTCCACGCTTTTCCATTCCGTGCTCGGTTTTGTTTGATTTTGCTTGATTTTTCGTCCTTTTCTCGGATATCCGTTTCCTGCACAATATAAGTGAAAACATACAAATACAATGTATTTTTGGTACGTTTTTGGTTATTTAAGTCTGGTTTTAAAGGTCAAAGGTATGTGTATTTAGGCACATACCACATTCTAAAGATCATTTTCGTGCCCCAACTGCTAAAGATATGGAAATCCTGATTAAGACATATTTGATGCCTCTTGCCCTTAAGACTCAAAATGATAGTTTCGCATTTGTTCATGAACTTAAGAAAAAAATGCATGCTTATTTAAAGTACGTTGAATCCCTTGAAAATGAATTGACGAACTTGAATCTGATAAGGCAGAATTTTCAAACATGTATGATATACTATTGCAAGAATGTATGTCTAATGATGTTATGTGTTCTTATTTGCATTCGTTATCTGATTTAGATGCGCACACTGAATTTTGCAATTCATATATCTTCAAAAATCAAAGAATGTGAATGTCTTGCACAAAAGCTTTCGAAACAAACTGAATTTGTTAGTAAAGAAGTTTATACTGAGCTTTTACGAAGTTTTGCTAAATTAGAAAAACACTCGATTTCTCTTGAACTCACTTTACAACAATGTCAAGAACAAATGAAAAATGACACAGTTTGCAAAGAAAAAGCGTCAAATGTATTTAAAAAAGAACGTGAACAATATTTTGAAATACAAGATTTGAAAGCTCAACTGCAAGACAAGAACATTGCTATATGTGAGTTAAAGAAACTCATTGAGAAAATGAAAGGTAAGAGTGTGGATACTAATTTTGAAAAACACTCAATCTTGGGGAAACCGCCTTCGCAACCAATCAGAAATAGACCAGTGATAAGACAACCAACTGCGTATAAATCTGAACGATCCCAATTGCCAAGACATCGGTTTGCCTCCCAAGTTGGTGTGTCGCATAATTTGACAAAACCAGTCACTCCACATTCTTGGCCTCAAGTTAGGAAATCATCTTTTGCTAAGCCTTATGATGTGAATGCACCTGGCCCTTCTAGGAAAAGCCCAAAGCATGTGTCATTTCAGTCACCAAAGGAATCTGTAGGCTCAAATGATATGGTTCATAACTACTACCTAGAGGAAGCTAAGAAAAAGGCACAACTTCAGAATGACAAAACCTTGAATACGAAACCTAGAGTGCAACAATCTGCTAGATCACCAAACACTACTAATGGTAACAAAACAAAACCTAGGAACTTTAATCAACAACCTAGGAATTGGCCACCATCCATGAGTATTCGTGTATCGAATAGAACTGTTAACACAGCAGAAACACCTAGTAATCAAAAGCCATTCTTGAAGTCAAATGATTTGGCATGTCCTACATGCAAAAAGTGCATTTACAATGCAAATCACAATGAGTGCATCTTACAATACCTCTCAAAGGTTAATTCTCGTGCCTCATCACAAAAAAAGGATGCACAATCCCATAAGACAATAAAGAAGAATATACCCTGTAGAAAAGAAAACAGTGAATCTAGAATCGATGGTAACATGATCCCTATAGGACAAAGAATTACTCCAAATAAGTCCTCCAATGTGTATCTGAAAATAACGACTCCTAGATCGGGTCTTACATGGAAACCAACAGGTAGAATCTTTACTCATGTTGGTCTTAAGTGAATTCCCATTAGAAAGTCAGTTGAAACCCACTATAACATGAATGATAGTGCTTCACCATTAGGAAAGGAAACACAAAATCCTAAAACACAACACTTCTTCTTTGAGTGCAGGAACTTAATGGCTTCCCCAACCCATTCCCTCAAGGTCATCTAATTGTAAATATTTCTATCAACGTCTACTTGTATAAACATTCCATTTTTAACTATGTTAGAAAATATTTTTTAAAAAGAAAATACAAAAATATAAAATTTCAAAAAGAAAATACAAAATCAAAAAAATCAGAAAATGTTTCACAAAAAAGAATCTGCTCGACATGTCTCTTGGAATCGATAACATTTACGTACCTAGAAATGTTGATTAACATCGACACAGACGTGTAAATGAAGTTCGAACAGGAGTTTCAAATGCTTTCAAAACATGTCATTTCTAATTTTTCTCTATGACTTGTAATTGTTCTCAGATTGCAACTCGGACCCCAACGAAAAAAGAGAGTGTACATTTCAGTGCGCTTATCCTTAAAGTTAGAAGAGAAGTCTTCTAACATTTGGTTTTTCAAAATGTTGAACATAATTTTCAAGAATTCCTCAATGACAATTCATAATCTTTCAAAATTGTGTGTTCAACACTCCAACCCTCATCAAGTTTTACAAGACAATTCTTCTACATTTGGTTTCATTTTCAAAATGAGTCAATGTTTGAGGGGGAGTTTTTTGAAAAACAATGTTTTAATGCTTTTGGATACTCCTCTTAAATGCTTTCGGTATTCAAAACATTTAATCTAATCTTAATAACAACTCAGTAATAATGATGACTACTTAATGGATTGTATGTTATAAAGAATGAATAAATGTTGAGCATAATTTTTCAAGAATTCTTCAATGACAATTCATAATCTTTCAAAATTGTGTGCTTAACAATGCTAACCCTTAATTTTATATTCATTTTACAACTTTGTATCATTATTTTTTGTGTCAAACATATGAAAAATTGAGGGGGAGCAAATTAATGTTGCATATAATTCATGCTAAGTATAAAATTGATCTCCATGGAATTTTCATGACAAATTTTAATCACAAGGTATTTCAAAAACTAAGTGAATTAGTATTTAAAATAAAGGAAGAAATGTAATTAAAATGCGATCTTGAAAATAATAAGTGATCTAAGACCTCAAAAGTGCTTGATACTCAAATACGGAAAATGTTGGCTTTTAATGGTTTACATCTCCATATCCAAACAACATCTAATTCATGACGATTCTGATCATAAAGGTGGTTATAGATAGAGTATTAGTCCTATGATCGCCAACCAGTAACCAAGGATCTACCCAGGACAATCCATAGTTAAAATAGCAGTCCTTAGATATGATTGAGATGAATGAGTATAAGGAATAATGCCGACTAAGATAGAGCTAACACAGGTAACAATCACAACAAGGTGTTTAGTAAAGACGTCTGGTAGGTATTAAAAGGGGTTTGAAGAATGAAAAAGAAATGTATGGATAAAAGGGTGAAAAGAAAGCAGCCATTCGCAAATATTTAGGCAGAAACCGAGTCAATACATAATCTATCGGTTTTTACAAAGATAAATTCTGATAATTGAAGTACTACACCCATGGATCTATTGATGCAATTCACAACCCTTCCAGCCGTACCGAGTTCTCTTAACAAAAACTTTTCTCATTTTGTCACGAAGATACACACTGACTTCTATGACTTTCTCACATCCGATTAGTATGATATGTAATAGGATGGCAGTCTGCTCAGCGCTCCGATACTAAAATTCAAACGCACTAATTAAGTCTAGACCACGAGATCCACAATATAAAATCTCATAAGACACATTCCATTACAAACACTTGTTGAACACTAATAAGTTCATAGGCTGTTAACAAGAGTCCTATGCATTATCCTTGTGAAATAGATTGCAGAACAATCTGAGTATATACTATATGTAATCACAAAAGATGGAAATCCTGCTAGAAGCAACATAAACAAGCTCTTGTAGGATGACGTTGCGAGATTCTATATGAATCAAACTTGTGTCACTAGAAAGAAACGATAGTAGCGATCAATATGAATTCAAAACATATTCCAGGAATGATTGACGGCTTAATCAAATGATAGAAACTATCTGATTCACTCTTATCGTGATGTTTGCGTTGAGAACATTCCGGTAATGAGAACTAGCACCATGTAAATCTAATACATCATTGTTAGAAGATCCTAACGCTTAAGCGAGAAACCTCGTAAGGAGATTCTTTGAATCTAACCTGATCACAGTACAATATTTCAACTGTAAAATATTGATATCGTGGCATTCTGCACTAGCCTCCGAGTACTAAAACCAAAACGGCCCCTAGCTCGAGTAATACCAAGAGATCAATAAAATAAATCTCATTAGGACACATTCCATGACAAACACTTGTTGAACACCAATAAGTTCACAAGCTGTTAACAAGAGTCCTACGCATTATCCTTGTGATTTTGCCAGAACATCCGAGTGATACTTAAGTATTCATCATGAAGATGGAAATCCTGCTTGAGCCAACATCAAACAAGGTCTTGGTAGGTGACTTGCGTGATTCTATATGAATCAAACTTGTGTCAACTGGAAAGAAATGATGGTGCGATTCAATGTGAATCAAACTTGTTCCAGTAAAATGAATTAACAGTTTAATCAGAAAGATAGTAACTATTTGATTCACTCTTACCGTGTTGTATGCTTTGAGACGCTCCGGTAACGAGAACGGCTAGTGCAGCTGCGAAACCCTGTCAAGAAGATTCATTTGAATTTTATCTGA
Source organism: Tanacetum coccineum (assembly GCA_026074375.1). Classification (NCBI taxonomy): domain Eukaryota; kingdom Viridiplantae; phylum Streptophyta; class Magnoliopsida; order Asterales; family Asteraceae; genus Tanacetum; species Tanacetum coccineum. Next base: position 52,588 of record BQNB010020100.1, on the reverse strand, counting down.
TCACAAGTAGTATTTATACTGATTAACGGGGAACCGTGGTTATAGCAAACTTATTCGATGAAGTAACAAAGACACTCTCATCCATATCTGACGATTATCATTAACGTAAACTTGCAGGTTATACGGTGGTGGCGGTATCCCAGTCTAGCTGAAGTCGGATTCATTACCACATGCTCATGCTTAAACTATAAATACATACTATAAGCATTAAGAATCAAGAATTATGAAAGCTCAAGAATTAAAGACAAAGACTTCGGCATACTCTAATATTAATGATAACTCCTTAGAAATCAAGCTTCGGGGGAGATTGTTAGCAAGCTTTCAAGATGATGCAAAGTATGAACATGTTGGTCAAGACACAAGATCACAAGGTGGCAAAGACAATCAAGACTAAAGGATAAAGATTTAAAGATCTCGGACGTAAAGATGAAGTCGAAAGATAATGACAAAGGCTCAAGATTAAAGATCAAAAAGCATGAAGGAACAAGCTTACAACAAAGACAGAGACCAAGATCACAAGAGCTTAACAAAAAAGCAATCTCATTTGATCTCATGAAGGAGTGTCACAATGAACTCACTTCGGGGGAGATTGTTAGCCTCAAAAATATTGAGTCGAACGAGAAGTTCATTCATTAGGAATATTAGGTCCCGGTCATTTATATATTAATGTTGTAATAGGCTAGAACGGGAATCGAGCTCATTTAATGTAATCTAATATGTCACGTGTTACGGGCTTAAAAGCCCAAGTAAACTCGAGCCCAACCCAAGTCAAACCCACAACCCATTAAGCCTTACTAAGGTTGGCCCAACATGGGTATAAATACCCCTCTCCAAGTGTGGAGAGGGTGTTGGTCTCATTTGTTTCACACACTTATGTAATCAACCATCTCTTTTATTTTCTCTCTCTAAAATTCTTTCATCATCTTCTCATCTTATTTTTCTTGTATCAATGGTGAAGTGAAAGTGTATCTGGGTTCTAACATTAAATGTTAATAATAAGATATCACTAACAAGAGACATGATCCGGAGGTCGGGGAGGATTAAACAAATGCTTAGCCATATTATTAGAGAGAAAAAGTAGAGAGAAGATGTGTGTGTCTAGAGAGAGAAACAAGAAAACACCCACTTTACAAAATGAATCCTCACCCCTCTATGGAAGTATGAAGGGGGTATTTATAGTCCTAATGACACATAACTATCATAACTAGTCATTATTAGTCCCTACGTGTCACGCTATAAATGAACTAATGTAATTCCAGATATGTCACCATATTTTAAGTCTAACAATATTCCCCAATATGTGGACATACGGAATTACTTACAATGTTCCTATCAGGCACAAATACAACACAAATAAAGTCTTCCAAAGCACTTCCAAAGCTAAAGATGTCTTTCCTGTAGTTCTCATTGTCTGAAATGTATACTCCAGCTTAGATCTTCATTGTCTTTACTTATACATGAACCATTATAGTATGCATGAGTTGGATTAACTTCCCCCTAATTCATGCAGCATGTCTTGAAAATCTTTCTTCATAGACTTCTTTTTGGCGAAGTTTCTGAATCAACTTCCCCCCAAACCAACATCCCTATCTTAAGCAGATTCTGAAACTTTAATGTAGCTTCAACCATCTTCTACTTGTCATTAACGTGCACATCAAAATTTTGTAGAAGTTAAACCACACCAACGACCACTGCTTCATGTCATTAGGGCTTGGTGAATATTCGTTCAGGGGTGTATCAGAACCAAGAAATCACTTACACTTCATAAGATGAACAAGAAATTAAGGAAGAAGATGAGAAACAAATGTAGAGAGAGAAAGTAGAGAGAGAAAATAAGAGAGAATAAAAGTTAAGCTCTTATCTTTGTCTTGGTCTTTATCTTGTTGTAGGCTTGTTCCTTCATGCTTTGTGATCTTTGATCTTGAGCTTTTGTCATTGTCTTTTGACTTTGTCTTTTCGTCTGAGATCTTTAAATCTTTATCCTTCTGTCTTGATCGTCTTTGCCACCTTGCGATCTTGTTTCATGACCAACATGCTCATACAGTGCATCATCTTGAAAGCTTGCTAACAATCTCCCTTGATAGACTTGATATCTTTGAAGGAAGATCTTTTATATTAGAGTTTGTGCGGAAGTCTTTGTCTTTAATTCTTGAGCTTTCATGATTCTTGAATCTCGATGCTTATAGTATGTCTTTGTAGTTTGAGCATGAGCATGTGGTAACGAATCTGACTTCAGCTGGAATAAGGTATCACCATCTCCATCTTTATGTATCCTGAAATAAAACAGTTAGCAATAAAGAGTGTGGACGAATATGGCTTTGTCATTCATCCAAATTTGGTTAGATTAACCTTCGGTTCTGTAGGACCGTTTTACAGTATAAATATTGTACCTGTGATTAGGTAGATTCAAAGAATCTCCTTGACAGGGTTTCCAGCTTAAAGCGTAGGATCTTCTGACACAGATGTATTATATTTACCATGCTTGCTAGTTCTCATTATCGGAACGTCTTAAAGCAGACAACACGGTAAGAGTGAATCAGATAGTTACTATCGTTTTGATTAAGCCGTCAATTCATTTCCTGGAACAAGTTTGATTCACATTGAATCGCACCATCATTTCTTTCCAGTTGACACAAGTTTGATTCATATAGAATCTTGCAAGTCACCTACCAAGAGCTTGTTTGATGCTGGCTCAACCAGGATTTCCATCTTTATTGTGAGTACATAAGTATCACTCGGATGTTCTGGCACAATCACAAGGATAATGCGTAGGACTCTTGTTAACAGCTTGTGAACTTATTGGTGTTCAACAAATGTTAGTAATGGAATGTGTCATAATGAGATTTATTTATGGATCTCTTGGCTCTAGACTCGATTAGTGCGTTTTGGTTTGAGTAATCAGAGGCTGGAGCAGACTGCCACCTTTTCAATATTAACTAACTCGAAGTGAGAAAGTCAATAAAAGTTGTGTGTATCTTCGTGACAAATGTGACAAGT